>CM008339.1:12815372-12825396 GCA_002525835.2 Ipomoea batatas
ACACAAAGAAACGCATAGAGAGAGGACCTGATCAAGGAGCTGAAGAGAGCCGCGTTTGTAGCAGATGGCTTGTAGAGTTTTATCTTCAGAATGAGCTCCGTTCGCCATTAGTCACTTCAAAATCAACTGAGAAAGAACATCAAATTTCAAGTTAGAATTATAAGTTTTGCTATTTGCGTCCAGCGAAGAACTCGCAAAGAAATGAATTCGTAAAATCTCTATACGAACCGAGAAAAAAAAAACCCTAGTTGATAATCACAAGCTGTCAAGCTCACACTTCACGCTTCAGTTCAGTGCTTCTCGATTTAAAGAAGAAAATGCTGTCTGCAATGAACAGCAAGAATATTTTTCAATTTCGCTTTTACGCGAACATATTCCTTGGATCATTAATGTTACGACGTCCTATGCGGTAAATTCTCGAATTTTATAAGTAGGGAAAAACAATTTCCAAAAAAAAAAAAAAAAAAGTAGGGAAAAACAAAATTTTGTACCCTCAATTCCTACGGTTTTGTAATAAGCGTTCGATTGGAATGAAAGAATTATAATTTGTGGGAAAAAAATATAGAATAGAATAAAATAAGAACTTAAATTACATATTTGACATGCATGACTAGAATTACATGAAATTGAAAAGAAATAAGTGATATAATAATTAATATATCCTTGAGTAATATTGATATTACTTTTTTTTTTGTTTTAAAAAAAGTAGTATAATAACTGAAATATTCTTATGTCATAATAATAATAATAATAATAATATATTATTATTATTACTCCATCTGTCCCATTTTACCTGTCTTATTTATTATTCATTAGTCAAACTAACTCTTTCTTCATTGCTTATTTTCTTTAGTAATTTTTTATTATTTTTAATTTTAATTTTTTGTGTTTAATAGTACTTTTAATGTAGTTTCTAAATATATAAATTTTATATACTAATGTTAAACTTAATATTATAAAAAATTGGATTAAAAATAACTTCAGTCAAGCCTCGTTAAATAAACCAAACATCCAAAATGGGACGGAGGTAGTATTATTTTGCAATATACTCCATAAAATACACCACCAGAAACAGACAGTAGAGATGAGAGATGAGGATGAGATGAGTGGGGGTGAGCTAATGAGACCATGTAATTTTAGAATGGCAAATTGTCTTTAATAGTAGCTCATTTTCTCAAATTTAGCGCTAAATTACCATTCTTAAGGGAGCGTCATGAATTCTAATTCAACAAAGGGATGGAATTGTAATTCGATGGAATTACAATTCCTTCCAACTAAACGGCGTAATTGAAGGATTTAAGGAATTAGGCCGTAAATGTTGTTTATGCCTTTCCTATTTTTTAAACATAGTCATTCAATTGCCTAACAAGTAGTAAAATTAGTCTTGGCATTAGTATACTCATTAGCGGTATTAGAGTTTATGGTTTTCGGCATTTGTGACATTTCACATTTTCTTCCCTCCTTCTACTGAACCAGTGAATTAAGCCTGTGTGAACAAAAATCATTTGAATGACAAAGATAGCGATTTGGAAGACAAAGATATCCTTCTTCTCATTTTTAGCTCTATTATGTCTAGCACTTCCACCATTACTACCTTCCAAATCGCAAGAGCATCATCGTGTCAAATTGAGCTTCAATTTTGTGGAGACACTCCTTGGCTTGCTTCTCCAACAACCTGAACACATTTTCAACACTGAATCCATTGGTGGTTGTGATCCTTGAGGAATTTGTCATTGATTTCTACTAATTTTTATTTTGCTTCTTGATGGACAATTTTAATATATGTCCTCACAAGTACACGAATCACTGTAGTAATAGTGTGCAAAGGCAAGGGTCGAACCCACAGGGAATTGATACAATGTAATTTAATAATTTGAAACTAAACTAGCTTGACAATTTTTAAAGTGTTCAAAGCTAATTAAGAATCAAAATGTACTTAACCAAATAAAACTGCAAGTGGAAAACGAAGGCAAGAAAAATAATTGAATAACCACGAAACGAAATAGCAGCAAGAGAATAAAGATTAGGAACATGAATCAATTACCATTACCTATTTTGCATATTAGTTTAACTTGCCAATCAATTAAGGGTTCGTTCTAACGGTTATATGACTACTCCGTATGGCGTCCAAGGTAAGTCACGTATTCTAACTGTTCATGTACTTAAGATACTTATTCGAACAATTAAAACACATTAAGCAAAAAAGAACTTACAAAATACTCGAGTTGGAACCAAATAAACAGCATGATAAGACAATCAAATTATCTACTCATTTACCCTCCAAGATCACAGAATTATCAAGCATGATATTTACTCAGATAACTCCTTCAAATTAATATTAATATAATTGAGTTATGCTAAAGTTGCCACCCATTTTTTTTTTGAAACAAGTTGCCACCCATTAATATCCTCAATTGATAGAATAAGATCACATGGTAAAACTTAACTCAATTGACAAAATTAAATCAATTCATACAAAATGTTAATGGTAAATTCATCATTGTTAGGATTATATTATCATTAGACTTCTAGTTGGACTTTACTTCTGTATTATATTTATCTTGTACTTCTCATTGTATTGTTACACAGATAATACAATCCTCATATGGTATCAGTTACCGGGTTTCCTTTCGTTTTTTTCATGGAGACGATTCAGGATGATGAATTTACTGGCGCGTCTATGGAGCTCACTGTGACTGAGGCAACCGCTTCTTCTCCCATCGTTGCTGGCAATTCATTATCCACCGCTCACCATTTTGTGTCCGTAAAACTGACTAATCGAAATTACTTGTTTTGGATAACCTAGTTGCTCCCATTCTTTCGAGGTCAAGGTCTGCTAGGTTATGTCGATGGCACCATACCGTGTCCGGAGTTGCCCTCTGCTTCGTCCATGGCGGTTGATGGTGTTGCTGTTCCGGCGACTTCACTTGCAGTTTCCCGTACTGCTTGGCGACAGCAAGACCAAGCAATTTTATTAATGTTGATTTCCTCATTATCTGAGAAAGTCATGCACCTTGCAGTTGAAAAATCCACGTCGCGGCAACTATGGCTTTTGATCGAGTAATCTCTAGGATCGGCGACTCAGGCCCATGCTCTTCGTCTTCTCGGCCAGTTGTAGGCTCTCCATCAAGGTGATGCTTCCGTCACAGCAGACCAAACCCGAATTAGCAGAAGAAACGAAGACAAGGAAAATTCCCCCGTCCACGCCAACACCACGCGTGTAGCACACGTGGATGAATTCTAGTAGCTCTCCACGCGTGCATACACGCGTGAAGGCTACGTGAACACAGCATCAGAACCCTATGCGAAATTGTTTATAAAGGGCTCATTTTTAGCTTGGAGGGAGGACTTTTCATATTCACATTTTTCTAACTTTTAGATTAGGGTTAGATAGAACTTCTAGGGAGAAAAAGGAAGCTTGGAAAGAAAGTGAAGGGGTTGAATTGCTATTGCTTGTTCTCATTTTTTGTACACTCTTTCCTTACTCTTGGTGATTGCTTTTCAAATCCCTTTGTTGAATCCTTTCTTCCTTTGATTTCATTTGCATTTTCTATTGTTACTATTATTGAATCTTGATCTTGAGTAGTATATGATGTTTATGAAGCCCATGAGTGGCTAGATTCTAGGATAGGGCTAGGAGGAAAGGAGTTTTGCATTCATGATTTGAGATGTTCATATGAGACTTGATTTTCCTTTGATTGTTGAAATTGTGTGTAAGTTTGTGATCGATCTTGTTGGATCGAGGGCCCTGGTCCCTTCAAGAGTCTAGGATCACCTATTTGGTGAGATATCGCAAATGGGTGAGAGCCCACTACTCACATCTCCCGCCCTCAATCCGGAAGGATGAGGTCCAGAGGAAACTCGTAGGCAAAGTGTTTGATAAAATTCCCTAACTGAATGAGGATTGGGAGCTTGAGTGTAACGCCACTCAGGAATGTGTTCCGAGTTCCTTTGGTAAGGTCAATGGGTAAAACCAAGCCTCTTTTTTATGAAATGATGCAAACTCTGATACACCCTAGCCCCATTCGCCTTTTCTTCTTTTTGATTACTAGATTTACTAAAGATTATACCCATGAAACTATGTCCCCTTCCAGTTTGCTTCTTTTACTTTTCGTTACCTATGCAATGAAAGATATGATGCTTGCGCTCTCCAATCTGTCATCCTCGTGAGACCGACACTCGGGGAATTTAGACTCTTCGTTTTATCACTTACAATTCCACTCACCGCAAAATATTACCCTTCAATAACACCCTGATAGCTGATTACAAACATCTCATCACTCAGTTTAAGAGTTTCAAATTAATGCACGTGTTTCGTGAAGTCAACCAATATGCAGATTTTCTGGCTAATTTGGCACAATCTTCGGTTTGGGGCACCTTGGCACTTGACTCCCCTCCGAAGGGGCTGGCTACGCTTTTGGATCGTAATGCGATAGCGGTGGCTTTTAGAAGAGAAGAATTAGATAAGCTTTGGGGGTCTTCTGCTCCCTTCCCTTCACCAAAAAAAAAAAAAAGGAATAAGAGGTATCATGACTATCAAGCTTGATTTACAAAAAAACCTATGATAATTTGGATTGGGGCCTTTTGGAGTCGATATTAGTAGACTTTGGGTTCCCTCATAGTTTCATCGATTTGTTTCTCTCTTTAGTGCAGGGGAGTAGTATCACTATCCTGTGGAATGGTGGTAAGTTAGTGCCCATTTTGCCTGGCCTGGGTTTAAGTCAAGGGGACCCCTTTGCTATATATCTATTCGGTTTAGTAATGAAGAGGCTATCTTTGGAGATTCAAAAGGAGGTTATGTCCAAGTAGTGGAAATCGATTTGCCTTTCCTAGAGATACAATGGGATTTCACACCTCTTCTTTGCAATTGATATGATGTTCTTTCGGGAAACCTCGACAAAGCATATTAAGTGCATGATGCAATGCATGGAGAAATTCTCAAGCATCTCAAGTTTGATAATCAATCCCTCCAAATCACAAACATTTTGTTCTCCTAACACTGATTGCATGTCTAAGATCATCATTAGGGGGTGGCAAGGATTTCTGTCACTGGCTACCTTGCCAAGTATTTAGGAGTGCCTAGAAGGGTCTCAAAGCACACCTTCAACTACATCCTTAATAATATTATGAAGATGCTCACCAGCTAGAAATTAGACTCTCTTATTCTAGTAGGGTGGAAGACTTTAGTTAATTCCACGCTTTCCATTATCCCAATTTACACCATGCAATCTTTGGCCCTCCCAATTGGAGTATGCTCAGACATAGATAGAATCTAGAGAAACTTTCTTTTGGGGGACTCAAGTGACAAAAAGATGGTTCACCTGGTCAACTAGGATGATGTCTCCTAATAGCGTGGAGGACTAGGGCTCAAGAAGGCAAGGGACTTCAACCTGGCCTACCTGAGGAAGCTGGGACAAGTATGTTCAAGAAAGGGATTTTTTTCAGGAGTATGTGCACACTTAATGCATCGTGGGGTTGGCGAAGCATTATGAAAGGAAGGGTTGTGTTGGAAATGTGTGCCTGTTAGGAACAAAAGTGTATTATAGATTTTCATGATGATGACATAGACTCTGGTTAGCACACCTACCTGAAAGTTGACAACTGAAAAGCTAGTATCTAATAAGCTAACTAATTGATATTAAAGTGTTTGGTAAAATTAGTTGTTAAATAAGTTGATAAGTGTAAAAAGACAAAAAAGGATAAAATGAGATATTAGGGTTCTGTTTACTTTCGTTCTTTGTTTTCTATTATCTGTTTTTGAAAATTGAAATTGAAAACTTGTGTACCAGTGTTTGTCTAACAACACAAATTATCCAAGTATGGAGGTTCTATTTTGGCAGTGATATATTATACATCATGTGCAAGAATTAAGCAAATGTACAGTATCTATTATGGCAGGGTAATCCTATTAGCAGTCAGATTAAGCAAATATCTCTGGTTTCTTTAAAAGCATAAGCAAATGCATAGTGACCACACCATATCCAACACATCCACATCAATTAAGCAAATATAACCAAGCGGCACATCAATTAAAAACATTAGCAATTGCAAAAGAATGCACAGGACTCGCCCCGCACGTATACACCGTAGATAAAGATGAGAGAGTTGCTAAGTATGGACTGTCGTCGCTCGCTCAGCCCTAGTCTCGTTGTCGCCGACTACGGACTACTGTCACCCACTTAGCATTGGTCTCGTCATCACCAAGTACAAACTACCATCTCCCACTCAACCCTGGTCTCGTTATCTCCGAAGGATGAGTGATTTAGGGGAGTTTGAGAGGAATTGAAGCTGAGAGATGGTGGTTGTGAATTAGAGAGACTGTGATAATTAAAGTGACAAAGAAGAGGGGAGTTTGAGGGGAATTTAAGCTGTGAGATGGTGGTTGTGAATCAGAGAGACTGTGATAAAGTGACAAAGATACGTGAGGAAGAAAGAGAATAAAAGCTGGTGGTGCGAATCGATGCCTTTAATTTTACTGTTCATCCATGTGTTTTCATATTAGAAAATAACTTTTGACTAGGTTTCTAATTTCCAATTAAATAGAGAACTATTCTCTACTTTGAAAATGGGAAATAGCTTTAGTAAATGCTCTTCTTTCCAATTTTTCAACCCCTAGTTTGTTTTTTTTATTAATGAATGGCAGATGGTGTCACTTTTATAAATTAATAAAGAAAAAGTTAAGGTGTGAAAATTATGAAATGGTACTTAAGGTAGCATTTCAAAATAAGATAGTAAGGAGCATTATTTTAAACTCTTCATATTTTACCAAATAGATAAAATTTATGATAATTATGAAACAATTGAAAGTATATAAAATTTTTTCAGCAATACATAGATAATGCATTAATACAAATTTGTCTCCTGAAATAGTCACATTTTTGGTAAGTGTGTATAGATTTGAAATATGTATATGCAAAAATTTACTATCACGATTGCATGTTCCAAAACAACTGGGAATTAAAATATTAGTTCGTATATTTATATTTTTAAATATCTAAAGTGTAATATACAAATGTTTCAATTTAAATAATAAAATGCATTTAAGTTTTGATTTATTTAAAAAAATTTAATTTTTGTCTTCATATATTACATAGGTAAATTACAAGTTAGGACTTAGGACTAAAAGAATAGTGAAATGGATATTACAATTCTACCCGAGGTCTTAACTCCAATTGGATAGAAATGGTAATGAATGACCAACACTGACCCCAAAAAGAAAAAAAAAAATTAATTCTCAAAAAAATTTAAGCAGTCAATTTCAAAATTAAGACGAGAAACTGTGATAACATGAAAACCTCATCACAATTTACATACTGAATGCTTACAATTTAAATTGTGAACATTCATAATGTAAATTGCCACTACAAAAAACGTGAAAATAGCGACAAAAATTTTCGTCGTTAATCACTTTAACGACGAAATCGGTCAGCCTTGCAAGATATGTAAATTATGAACATTCAGTATATAAATTATGAACATTAAGTATATAAATTGTGTATTTTGAACCCGGGTCCACCTTGAGTCGATAGAATAATTTGCCACCAATAGTGACATTAATGCTATATTAAAACATAAATTTCAAAAATTAACTTCTCATTTGAAATCCAAGTCCAAAATGTGTACAAAAACCACAGCCATTGCACTCACAGATATTCCACTTCATAATATCATAATACATATATACACACATACATACAACTTGAACCACAGCATCTCACCATTATTGCTTACCAAACAAAACCAAGCAAGCCAAGTGGAAAAACACATGTCAATGTGAGTTTCCATTATTCACCACACTCTAGGAATAAATATACAAATTATAGAAACAAACAGATACAGTTATCCCTGTAATATATTACACACCATATATGATATATGGTAGCTCATGAAGCCTTTGAACATGCATGAAAGCCAACCAATGCATCCACCATATAAGCAAACACTTCCTTCAGCATCTGGATTTAAGTTGAAAAACAAAATTATATTATATACAATAACACAATCAAACTAGTAGTGTTTATATACAATACCACTTGCCTTGTTAAGTTTGCCTCCAACATATAACAAAGAGCTTAAGAATCTTCTTACAAAGTTGCCTAAGCTCGAGGTACTCAAACTCATTTTTCAAGCATGTGTAGGAAGAGAGTGGAAGTTGGAGGATGAGGAGGAAGAANNNNTCAAAACAAAAGGGTATAGAATCAATGTATGCATCCATGCATGACACTTGACGAGGAAGGGGAATGGGAACCGGAGTTCATGGAAGAACTATACTAAGCTAGTTGGGAAGAGCCTCACAGAGAAACCTATAAAGTTCATAATATCATAATAATACATATATACACATACTGAACCACACCATCTCACCATTATTACTTACCAAGCTACTAGCTAAGTGGAAAAACACATGCCAATGTGAGTTTCCATTATTCACCACTCTAGGAATAAATATACAAATTATAGAAACAGATCCATGCAGTTATCCCTCTAATATATTACACATACACCATATATGCTAGCTCATGAAGCCTTTGAACATGCATGAAAGCCAACCAATGAATCGGCCACCATATAAGCAAACACTTCCTTCATCATCTGGATTTAAGTTGAAAAACAAAATTATATACAATAACACAAACTAGTAGTATTTATATACAATACCACTTGCCTTATTTAAGTTTGCCTCCAACATATAACAAAGAGCTTAATTAAGAATCTTCTTCTTCTCTGGATGGTCCTTCTTCATTAGCATAAGAGGTTTCTGACATCAACAGTTTTGTTAAGAAGGGAAAATAGAAGTAATCAACATACAATAAGAGAGTGCAATAACCTTATGAAACTAAATGAGGGAGAGAGAGAGAGACCTGCATCACTATTAGAAGGCATTTTGTGAACCACCACTTGTATCATGTCATTCCTAGAGTCGCGTCGCCCTTCCTCAATTTCCCGAGCAGAGGCTTCAACCGAAGGGAGACAACCCATTATTTCAATCAACTGTAGTGTGGTAATGTCTTCAAAGTCACTCGGAATCTCTTTCAAGTTAAAACACCTGAAAAGGAGTAGGCGCTCTAGTACTGGAAAGTTCACATATGTAGCTTCCCATTCCACAAGACTAGAGTAATCAATGTACAAATACTTCAATGAACAGAAAACATATTCTTCCTCCTCATCCACCAACTTCCACTCTCTTCCTACACATGCTTGAAACATGAGTTTGAGTACCTCGAGCTTATGCAACTTTGCAAGAAGATTCACATCCTTCCACAAGATCTCAGTACACATAAGCTTCAACTTCTTAAGGCCATGCAAAGAAGCTATATTATCAACAGAACTGGTAGGTGTATGAATCCTTTGAAAAGCGTTAAAACTTTGAAAATCAATGCTTAGTGACTCAAGCTGAGGAAGAAAGGCAAGGTTATCACCATACAGTATGAAATAAAATCTTTCACCTGTAATGCTTAGTTTCCTCAACTTTGGAATCTTGGCAAAGACTTCCTGCAAGCACTGAACCGGGCTTATTGACGAAACACTATGCAAGTTTTCATGGACAAACGTGGGAGGAAATAGCTCACAACTAGGCCAACATTTAAGGTATCTTAGTTGTGGCAACTCATCAAGAATGAAGGGTGGGAATGGATCTTTCATACCCTGATAACCAGCTGAAATCCGAAGGGTATGTAGATTTCGAGCTTTTGATATAGGGAGATTGGTTAGAGGAAAGCCAATGATGAGAGAAAGGTGCCGCAAATGAACAAGATCTGCAATCCAACTACTTAGACTGCCCAACTCTTCTAGGCACTCAAATGAAGACATCTCCAATACTCTTAGCAGCTTTAGATTCGAAGACACTTGTAGCAGATCTGAGATGTGTTTCCTTGATCCAAGTGTTGGTTTAAAAATACCACGTTTCATTAGTTTTATTGCTTCTTTATCTTCCTCAAAATAGAGAAAGGAACGGCAGTGTCTGAAACAATCATAAAGAGAAGGATCACTGTAACTCTCTTTCTGTGCTGTTATCCAACGTTGG
>CM008339.1:12854816-12869728 GCA_002525835.2 Ipomoea batatas
CTTATCCCGTTAACACATCGTGTTCGTGTTCGTGTTAAAAATTTGAACCCGTTAACCTTAACGTGTCGTGTCCGTGTTTAGCTTTGTCGTGTTCGTGTCGTTATCATGTCGACCCGTTAACGAACCCGTATACACGAATTGCCAGGTCTAGTCGTCTGCCCATGCGTCTGGTTCTGCTTCGGGTTACTAGCAGCGTGGCTACGACGGACTTTCGTGGCGAGGTGGTTTTGGTCGTCAGAAGCGTGGAGGCGACAGGGGACGTGGCAGGCAGTAGCACTCTGGACAGATTTAGTGTCAAATATGTGGGAATTATTGACATTCTACTCTATCGTGTTTTCGTCTTCCTCACGGTTTTAATCCCCAGGCGAATTTTTTTTATCTAGGGGAGTCCTCGCCGTCTAGTTCGCACTCTCATATGTGGTTTCCTGACACGGGTGGGACTCGTCATGCCAAGCCCGACATAGCTGTTCTTTCTGGTTGAGATCCATACACTAGTAGTGACACTCTTCGTGTCGGTGACAATACGCAACTATCTATTAATAATGTAGGCCATGCTTCTCTATCTGCTCCCTCTCGGACTCTTCGTTTGTCTAATATTTTGCATGTTCCGTCTTTATCTGCGTCTTTATTGTCTGTTCAGCGCTTTGCGACTGATAATAATGTCTTTTTTGAGTTTCACCCTTCGCTTTTTGTTGTGAAGGATATTCAAACCAAGGAAATCCTTCTACGTGGCCATACTTTGCCAGTTCCAGATGTTTCTCCTTCCGCGTTTCTTTCTGCTCGTGCTTCGATTTCTACATGGCACGATCGTTTGGGTCATCCACACCATCATATTCTAAAGTCGTGTTCAGTTAGTGAGTCGAATAAATATGATTTTAGTTTGTGTTCTGCGTGTCAAATGGGTAAATCTGCGTGTTTCTCATTGCCACGAGTTGAGTCTGTTAGTTCGAATGTACTCGATTTAGTTTATACTAACATATGGGGACCTGCTCTTGTGTTATCCTCTGATGGTTATCGCTATTTTGTATTGTTTGTGGATGACTATTCTCGTTTTATTTGGTATTTCCCTATGAAATTGAAGTATGATATTTATTCTATCTTTGAGCGTTTTTGTTGCCTTGTTGAGTGTTCTTTGAATTGCAAGATTAAGGTTATTCAATCTGATTTGGGTGCTGAGTATAAGAAATTGCATTCTGTTTTTGTGCGACTTGGTATTATCACAGGCAATCATGTGCTTACACACACGAACAAAATGGTCGTGTGGAAAGAAAACACTGGCATGCGGTTGAGACTGGTCTTTCTCTTATGCCACGTGCTTCTGTGCCTTCTCGTTTCTGGCATTTTGCTTTTGAGTCTACTGTGTTTCTTATTAACAAAATGCCTTCCATTACTCTTTAGAATTCTAGTCCTCACCTTTTGTTACACAGATCTCCTCCCTCCTACTCTTTCCTTCGTGTGTTTGGTTGTTTGTGTTATCCTCATCTACAGCCTTATAATTGTCATAAGTTGTCCTATCGGTCTTCTCCTTGTGTTTTCCTAGGGTATCCTGAGTCTTTTAGGGGCTATAGGTGCATGGACTTGCGGACTAATAATATTTTTGTGTGCCGTCATGTTCGTTTTGATGAGGGTGTGCTTCCCTTTGTTGCTAAGACTATTTTGCAAGCTCCTTCGGGTTATGTGTCGTCTCCCTAGGCTGAAACCGTTTTCCACCACACGGCTGCTCCTCCTCCGGTGGCTCCCTCGCCTCCTGTTGTGGCTGCTCAGAAGCGGCCTCGTGGCCGTCCTCGTGGCCAAACCACTCGCCCCACAGAGCGGACTCATTGGCTACTAGGAGCCGTTCTGTTGCTCCGGTTACAGGTTTGACTGTGCAGGTCTCTACTCTTGATCCTACTTGTTATACGCAGGTTATCAAGTTTCCTGAATGGAGGGAGGCGATGGATTAGGAGTTCAATTCTCTCTTGCAGAATCAGACTTAGTGTTTGGTCCCTACCTGTTCTGCTATGAATGTCATTGGTTGTAAGTGGGTTTTTCGTACCAAGAGGAATGCAGATGGCTCGATTGAGAGGCACAAGGGGTAAGGGGTTTAACCAGGTACATGTACCTGGTTAGTAGCTAAGGGGTTTAACCAAGTACATGGTCAAGATTTCTTTGACATGTTCAGTCTAGTGGTTAAGCCCACTACAGTCCGGTTGCTTCTTTCCCTTGCTCTTTCCTCTGGTTGGTCGGTGAGGCAGATGGATGTTCATAATGCGTTATTGAATGACAACTTGAGTGAGATTGTTTATATGCGTCAGCCTCCAGGTTATATTGATCTTTAGTTTCCTGATCATGTCTGTTTACTTAAGCGGTGGTTTCTGTATGGTTTAAAACAGGCTCCGAGAGCTTGGTTCAATCATTTGCATGTTTTCTTGTTGTCTGCTGCTTTTAAGGTATCTAAGACTGATGTTTCGCTGTTTTGTTTTTCTCAAGCATCTGTTACTGTTTACTTACTAGTTTATGTGGATGATATCCTTGTTATGGGTACCAATCAGGCTGTGATGGATGCTTTGCTCTCCAAGTTGTCTAGTGCCTTCAAAATTTGTGATCTTGGAGAGCCTGGTTTTTTTCTTGGGATTGAGACTATCAAGTGTACTGATGGTCTTCTGCTTTCACAGCGTAGATACATGGCTGACATTCTCAAACGTGCTGGTATGACCGATTGCAAGCCTCTTGCTATTCCTCTGTCTGTTTCAACACCCTCTGATATCTGCTATTTTGTACAATTATTCACCCCTTATTTTAGTTGTTTTGAAGGTTATTTTCTGTATCCTAGTGAAATTGGGAATTGTTTGTGTGTTATATTGTCCAAGTGTTGAATTATCTACAAGGAACAACAAAGGAAGAATATTGGAACATTTTGGACAAGTTCTGGAAGAAAAGGGAATTACAAGGAAGAATACAAGTTGGAAAAGAATTGGAAGTTGCCTAATGGGCTAAGGCCCATCTACCTCCTATATATTTAACATATTCTCTACAATTGAAGGAGGTTCCCTTACAGAGTTCTGAACCTTAGCTTTTAGTTTATATTTCCCCAGCATAGTTTAGACTAGTTTTACATTAGATTATTTTATTTCAAGATTGGAATCAAAGATTGAAGATTGGATTTGTTCTTTATCAGTTAAGTTTCTCTTCCCTTTTATTTCTTGCAATGTTTATGGTTATTAATTATTGCTTTGTTTTGTTTACTCCCATCATGCGGGAGTAGTTCGTTTATGGGTTTGGATTAGGGATCCATTGTTAATCTTGATGTTCAATTGGTAATTAATTGCATAAAGGGATTGAATCTTTTACCTAGGGTTTATGTTGATTTGGGGATTTCTTTGCACTAGTTATTGGTTGGTGGCCACAACTAATTGCTAGTCTATGAGAGAGATTCATTACAACGAAAGTTGGATGGAGACCTCGAGCCTTACCAATTTCAACCTAATTTTCCTGCTATGAAAGTAGAGGTAATTTTGGGGGCTTACAATGCTTAGGTGTTTAAGGTTATAATTGATGCATCACGACAGTGGGGCAATTTTAGCCTAATTCTCTTATTGATTACGAAAGTAGCTGAGTAGAATTCTTTTGTGCATTGCCCATATATCTCTTGGTTAATTATTCTTTCCCTAATCCTGAGTTGGTTGGAACATCAAGATTACAACCCCCTAATCTGGCCCATACCTTTTATCATATAGTTTTCACCTTAATTAGTTGCTTTCTTTTATTCCACATCATTCAGTCTCTGTTACTTGGATTCTATAAATTCATATACTCTAGTGCCTGGTAATTCACACAGTTTCGTGCCATAACACCAATCCTCAGCGGAACGACATTACACCATTTTACACTCATCATTTGTGCTCATCACCCTCCTTTGTAAGTACATACTTGTATGTTATCCTAACCGGTATAGGAGTCTGGCAGGTGCATTGCAATACTTGACTGTCACGAGACCTGACTTATCCTTTGCAGTTAATCTTCTTTGCCAGCACATGCATGCTCCCACTACCATGCACTGGGAACAATTGAAATGTGTCTTACGGTACGTCAAGGGCACTCTTTCTATGGGCCTACGGCTGCGGAAAGTGTACTTCAACTAAGCTGCATGCATTTTTTTTTTATTCTGACTAGGCTGGTTGTCCTAAGGACAGAAAGTCCACTAGTGGTTATGTTGTGTTCCTTGAAACCAATCTCATGTCCTAGGTATGCAAGAAGCAAAATAAGGTTGCTTGGTCCTCTACTGAGGCTGAGTATAAGGCTCTAGCTGATGTCTGTGTCAAGGTGGTCTGGATTCTCTCTTTGTTGCGTGAGATAGGTGCACCCAATATTCTGGTTCCCAAGCTTTGGTGTGACAACCTTGGTGCTACCTACATGTGTGCCAATCCAGTCTTCCATGCCCGCACAAAGCATGTGGAGATATACTATCATTTCGTGAGGGGCAGAGTTACTTTAGGAGACATCCAGATGAATTTTATTTCTATGAAGGATCAGCTTGCTGACATATTTACCAAACCTCTAGCAGGGCCCAGGTTTTCTTTTCTGAGAGACAAGCTACAGGTTATTGAGATACCCTTCGCTTGAGGGAAGTATTAGGACTCTATGTAGTTGAGTCATGATATAAGTCTCTGTCCCAATATATTTGTGATTCCTCTAGTATATATATTTATGTAATCTGTACAGATATATTTTGAGTACTTTGAATACAATATAATAGCTCCCATCCTCAGCATTACTCATTGCCGAAAGAAGTGGAAGGAATAATCTATTTTTCACCTTTTTTTTGGGGTGATATATAAAGCATTAATTGGTCTTAGTCAACTAAAAATAGCGCGGAGTATCTTATTATTATTTTGATTGGCAAAAAAAAAAGCAATTATAAACTGGTAAATTAGTTTAGTTGGGTGGTTATAAAGTTATACTTGTAAGTATATTATTTTTATTTACATAAGTATATTATTGTTTATTATTTCACTATTATTGAAAATAATTTTAAATATTTAAAATGTAAAATGATTTTATTCTAAAAATTATTATTATTATTATTATTATTATTATTAAATGCCTAAGCCGATAACCTGTTGTTGTTGTTGTTATTATTATTGTTATTGTTATTGTTATTGTTATTATTATTATTATTATTATTATTAAAACTTAAGCCCATCCACAATCCACTATTGTCAAACTGCAAGTCCAAATCCCTATCCATTTGTTTTCCCTTGCAACGATGGCGAATAAGATGACGAAGACAGCGGTAGTAAGAAAATGAGGAAGACAGCAATGACGAAGAAGATGAGAAAGACGGCTATAGCGAAGAAGATGAGGAAGACAACGATGACGATGAAGATGAAGATAACGATGATGGCGAAGAAGACGATGATGGAGAAGAAGACGGTGTGGGTTAACTCGTTTCTTGACTTGGGTATGTAGTGTTTTCCATTATTGTAGTTGTTTTTTTTTTCCTTTATTTTTTTTGTGAAATAAAAAATCTAGCTTTGTTGTGTATTTTGAGTTTTGAGGATGAAGATAAACATGAGAAACTTGAGGGGTAATCCATTAGAAACGCTGTTCCATTTGTCTCTTTGTAAAATGCGAATGTATAACTAGTGAAGTAGAGGTGAGAGGTGTTAGAGATTAGAGATGACAATGCTAAAATAGTAATTTAATAAATATATCCAATCAGCTGTTTAGAAATGCTACTAAACACATTGTTTCATTTTTTGGCTGATTGGCCCAATCAGCCAAAACCAATAAGTCATTTACCAAACACATAAAAATAGCTTATTGAATAGTCAATCAGCTATTTTTTGTCAAATTAGTCAAATTTTGATTGATAAGCTAATAACTAAACACCCCCTTTATCTCCGACTTTCAATTAGGCCATAAGTGATCCATTGACTATTGACATTTACCAATATTCATCCTCAACTTTCAATTTCATTATAAATGGTCATTTGACTATTGATTTTGTTCCAAATTTGGTCATCCATTTAAATATTCATTTACTATACATTAAATTTAAGGGTAATGGGCTTGTTTGGTTATCAGCGGTTAGTGGTTAGCGGTAGCGGTTTGTGTTAGCGGTTATCAAATAGCGGATTGTATTAGCGAGTTTGACCAGCGGAATGTATTAGCGGTTTGTAAAAACATGTTTGGTAAAATTAGCTGTTTAGATTAGCGGTTAACATGTAAAATGACCAAGTGAGGAGTGGAGCCTTAAGGCTCCTATAAAAGGAGCCTCAAGGCTCCACATTTCGTTTAACGGAGGCAGGCTCCTTAATTGGAGTCTGCCCCTTAATTTAATATTTTTTTTAAATGTAAAGGGTGTTTTGGGGAAATCCCCAAAATGCCATTGCAACACGCTGCTAATAGCAGTAGCAGCGTGTTGCACCTTGGCGGTTTGGAGCAAATCCGTTGTTCCAAACCGCCACTAACCAAACATAGTTTTCAGCGTTTTTGCCCAAGTCAAAACGCTGAAAACGGCGGATCCGCCAATAACCAAACACAGTCAATAATATAAAATTTTGATTCTTAACATCACCACTAATGATGACCCCAATGTATTATGTTTATGAACCAACTTGACGATCTCATCAACAACAAGCTAATTTGTACATTATTACCATTTGATAGCGTAAACCATTGATTATGATTACTCTACGAATACGTATATTTTGTGAACACGAGGGAGAACGCTCGTAGGTCAGTTGGTCGGTCTACCGTAGGGCCACCGGGTTGTCCGAGAATGAATAATACTACAAGTACTAAGTGGTTAAAAGCAAGTTGCTAAAATGGTGCAGGTTGCAATTATAGGATGCACTTTATGAGCAGGTTGCTACAAATGGTGCAGATTGCAATTGTAGAGCAGATTATGAGTAGGGTGATGTTTACAGAGTGCAGGTTACAAGTGAACGATTACACGGGGTGTAGACCGCGATGTGGAGTGACGTTGTAGGGTGAAGATTACAGTTCATAAGTAGTGGTTGTTACAACGAGATGAAGATGAGAAGTGAGGGGAAAACCATTCTATTTATACTAACTAAGTCAGTCTATGCATTTATAATGCACCTACTACAAGTGGCTTGACGTGGCGTCTTCTTGTTGGCTTGGTTAGACGGTCGCTTTATTTGCTCTATTTTTATAATGTTTTATTATTCACTTGTAATGCTCTTCGACTAACACTGTATTTGCTCTATTTTTATAATATTTTTTATTCTGTCACGTGACACTTGTCAATTGAAATTGATTTATATATTTTTTTCTTTTCAGAAAACAATACTTTTGGGACATGAATTGTTTCACTTTTAAAAATTTGGTCCCTGTTAATTAATCTAAACATATTTAATTCTTTAATTGTCCATTATATATGTTGTACTTTCAGTCCATAGTGTTTATAATTATCAAATTACGTTAGCAATTGCTTATTGTATGAGGTTATTTTTGTCATTTATATTCAATATTCATAGTTAAGGTTCATTCTATTTGTGTGAACGTCATTTTTAACAGTGAATATTAGTTTTAAATGATAACAATAATCTCATATATTAATAAAGTTTGACAATTATATAATATTAGTGGTTAAAAGGACAATATTATGAATAATTAAGTTACTAAATTTGTTTAAATTAATCTATATAAAACAAAATTTTAAAAGTGAAATAATTCCAGGGTTAAAGTGCAATTTTTTCTTTTCTTTTTCATTTCTTTGACACCTGTCCTTTGATTTACAATTTTATTTTAAAGGCTCCTTTATCAAAAGTATAAAAAGCTGAAGGTTATCAGAACTTTATCAAAAGCCAACAATCATTAATTATTAATATAAAATAAATGGAAAAGTAAACAATAATTGCCACCTAGTGGGCTAGAACAATGATACACTGTCCAAAATAAAAAATAGTATTCTTCATTTCGTCATTGAATACACGTCATGCATTAATTACTATTTGTAGTAATAAATTTAAATGAATTAATTGTAATAGTTTATAAATCAATCTCAGCTCCCCAAAATTTCTCATGTTGGCGTAGAATGGCAATTGTTATACATGGAGCAGGATTTTTTATATATTGTGAAATCTTATACAAATAATTTGATAATTGCTGACACATAATATTTTTTTTTTGAGTTCTATTGACTCTGTTACAATGTAGTATCTGTGCATAGCTACTTTCTCAACGTACTGAAGCACAAAGAGTCAACAGATGCCTCCACTGAGGCTCGAACCCACTCCCTTCCACATGGAGTGTACACCGAGTGCCGCTTGACCACAAGGCCTTTGGCGCTGACACATAATATAATAGCTACATGTACAGAAATGGTTAACTGCAGATACAGAATATATCAACTACATATACAGAATATAAAAATTATTTTTGAACCAGTGTTTACCATACAAGGTAGACCCTGTGTCGTGGTCCATTGTATAATTTGTTGTAGTATGGAGTTGAATTCCACATATATCCGCTTATATAATACCCTACCTCTTAATTTGTGTATGAGGTGAATAGGTGTCCAACAAATTATTTTGTTTTGTAAATAATATTAAAATGTTAATATAATATATCAAATTTGACCACATTAATTCTAAAATGTTACTTATGAATTTGATTGTATATCATAAATTCATAATAATTGATGGGGCTGGGAATCTAGGTCCAAGAAATATAGGAGGGGGTCCAAATTAGACTTGGAAGAGTATCACAATTTGAACTTGAAAGGTTAGAAGAAAGATTATAGATTGAAATAAGGGCAGAGTTTGGGTGGTGAAAGTGCAAAGTCCAAGGGGTCTAGACATGAGGAAGTAAGACTCAGGTGAGTTAAGGTGCAAAGTTAGAGGGGTTAAAGTGTAAAGGTTGGAGCTAAGATGCATGGACAAACTCAAGACTCCAAGTAGAGTGAGAATCCAGGAATGCGACATGGATAACCTATACGGGGCATGGTGACATTATGAGAAATTTTTAATATGTCTAGTTCACGGAATAGGCTTGCTTGGATGACATTGCCTGAAATAGGTGTATTCTTTTATTTAGTAATGCTTTTTTATTCTTAGGAACAATGTTCCTCAAAATAAATATTTTAAATTTAATTTATTCTAATTACGTAGAATTTAAATCTTTTATTTAATTTAATATTTTTTGTATTATAGATATTTCATTTTGAATTTCATTTATTATAATTAGGTAGATTTTTAAAATTGATTTTTATTTTATTCGAATTTAGATATATATTCTTAATTCTATATTTAAATTACGATAATTGACATATTTTTCTTTTAAAAAAAAAAATATTTCCATGCACATAAAAGGAAACTAATCTCATTGCTATATATATATATATTTTTTGATAAGCGATCTTGTGAAATATTCCCTTAGGTGAGAAATATAGAACACTTTAGCAGCAATGTTAAGTATAATAGAAGCACGAGATATAGTTTCAACGGGTAAATCAGTTATAACATCATTAGAAGGATCAATTTGTTCCTTTTTCACAGAAATTAAAGGCAATGGTTTTTCAACAGATGATCTGATCTTCATCAGAATCAGATAATTCAATTATCTCCTGAAATTTTGATTATGAATATTGAAGTGATTATTTAGAGATTCTAACATCAAGAATATCACGCACACATAGAAAACTATTAAATCGAGAGTAGGGTTTTAAAAGAAAACCTCCAGTGGTTTTTCTTGTGAAGATTCGCCTGTTTCGACCGCTAAAGGTTTTAGGAAACCCTTCAAGTAGTCGAGTTGTGATGAGAATAGAATGACCATATAGGTTCTCTTCCTGGTGGATCTCTCATATTGTTTATGATCATCACCATCTCTCTTGACGCTTTGTACTGTATTTATTTGATGAACTTATTAGTAAGTTTGGAAAAATCAAAGAACTTTGAGGGATCTTCTGGATTTTGAGCCATTTTGATTGTATGAGATAAATGGAGAGATTTCTTTGCAAAGGATTGAAGAGGGCGACGGAGTTTGAATTGAATGCCTGAAAAGAGAGATATTTTGAGAGATCTTTTGTTACCACATTTTGCAACTGTCTTCTAAAGATGATAAAGGCTGCGGATTTGAGCGAGTTCTCCAGGACACATAGGGGAACGTGACAGTCGTGGGAGACGTGCATTTGATTGACGGTTACCTCTCAGCATTAATTACTTCAGGGGTTGTCAGACTTTCTTGACCTCTAACTAATCATCTCAGCTTATCGGACAAACTCAAGGGATTTTTTACTCAACATATATTAATTCAATATTTTTATGACAAAAAAAGATATTAGAGAAAAGATAACCTGAATGGTAGATGTATCATATTCAGAACTAGTTCTGTGATATGGTACACATACCTTGTTCAGATTTTAGAAGATTAAACCTGTTGGCGTCCAATGGTTTTCTGAATATATCCGCGAGCTGCTTGTCAGTTGGGATGTAATGAAGCACAATTTCACCTTATTCCACAAGCTCTCGAATAAAGTGATGTCGAATATCAATGTGTTTTGTTCAAGAATGTTGAACTGGGTTTTTTGCAATGTTGATGGCACTTGTATTATCACAATGAAAGTCTATAGTTCCGAACTTGATTCCATAGTCGTTCAGCATTTGTTTCATCCATAGCAGTTGAGTGCTACAACTTCAAGTTGCAATGTACTCATCCTCAGCTATTGACAATGAAATGGAATTTTGTTTCTTGTTGAACCATGAGACTAAATTCTTTCCTACAAAGAAACAACCTCCAGAAGTGCTATTTCTATCTTCAACATTTCTGGCCCAGTCATCATCACTATAACCAAGTAGTTCGGAACCTGTTTCACGAGAGTACCATAACCCGTGGTTCGTTGTGCCTTTGACATATTTGATGATCTTTTTTACCGCATTTAGATGTGTTTCTCTTGGGTCAGCTTGGAATCTGGCACACAGCCCAACACTAAACATTATATCCGATTTGCTGGCTGTTAGGTAGAGAATACTTCCAATCATGCTTCCTATATAGTTTGGCATCAACTTGTTTTGAGAAAGTATCCTTAGAAAGCTTAACTGTAGTGGACAGTGGTCTTCTAGCTTCCTTTGAGATTTCCAATCCGAACCTTTTTACCAAGTTGAGAGCATACTTGGTTTGGGAGTGGAACAATCCATTTTCCATTTGTTTGACTTGGAGTCACAAAAAGCAAGTTAGTTCTCCAATCATGCTCATTTCAAACTCTTGTTCCATCACTGTGACAAACTGCTTTTCACTAGTTCAGGAAGTAGACCCAAAAATATTGTCATCCACATAAACTTGAGCCATTGTTATATGATTGTTGGAGAATTTGACATATAGAGTCTTATCTGCTCCCCCTCGTTGATAGCCATTTTTCAGGAGATACTGAGTGAGAGGTTCATACCACGCGCGAGGAGCTTGCTTCAATCCATAGAGTGCTTTCTTAAGCTTGTATACATGATGCAGAAAATGAGGATCTTCAAAACATTTTGGTTGTGCAACATAGATTTCCTCGTTCAGGAACCCGTTCAGGAAAGCAATTTTGACATCCATTTGTTGTAGTTGAAAATTGAATATACAAGAGACAACCAATAGTAATCTGATGGATTCTAATCTCGCTACTAGGGCAAATGTCTTATCATAATCTATTCCTTCAATTTGTGAGTGGCCTTGTGCTACCAGTCTTGCTTTATTTTTGGCAACATTTCCATGTTCATCAGTCTTATTTCGAAATATCCATTTTGTGTCCACTATGTTGGCGTTTGAAGGACAAGGTACAAGATCCCAGACTTCATTTCTCTCAAACTGGGCTAATTCATCTTTCATGGCACGAATCCAATTTTTGTCCTGTAGAGCTTCTTTGTAGTTCTTTAGCTCTATTTTCGAGGTATAACACGACTAACCAAATAGCTCAACTAGATTGTTCTTTAGCATTCCTCTAGTTTTTACTCATGTTGAAGGAGTGCCAATTATATTTGTAGCAGGATGATTCTTTTGAACATGTGTTGGTACGGACTTGGGACGTTGAAAGGAATTAGATTCGCTTGATGTGTCTGGTTTGGGATCTGATTCGGTCTTTTGTTCAGTCTTTGTTATCTCAATAACGTCCTCTTGCTCAGTGTCATTGTACTCAGGTTCAACTAGTGGTTCGAAGATCAATTCTTGAGGTTGATCATCTATAATCACATTTATAGATTCTTGGACTGTCTTGGTGTGTTTATTATATACTCTGTAGGCTCTACTGTTTGGTGAGTATCCTAAGAAGATTCCTTCATCACTCTTAGGCTTGAATTTTCCGATCTTTTCTCGATCATTCAGAATGTAGCATCTGCTACCAAAGATGTGCAAGTACTTCAAATTTGGTTTCCTTCCTCTCCATAACTCATAAGACGTTTGAGATGTCCCTAGTCTGAGGTAAACTCGATTTATGATATGACAAGTTGTATGCATGGCCTCGGCCTAGAAAAATTATGACAAATTTTTACTGCTGATTAGAACTCTAGCCATATCCTGTATAGTTCAATTTTTCAATTCTACTACACCATTTTGTTGAGGAGTTTTAGGTGTAGAAAAGTCATGCCCTATTCTGTTTTCAGCACAGAATGTAGTGAAGTCTTGGTTTTCAAATTCTCGACCATGGTCAGACCTTAGCTTCACAATCTTGAGATGTGAGTGTCCTTCTCCTTTTGAAGTCTTAGACACAGTTTCTCGAACTCCTTAAACATTTCTAATTTGTTTCTTAAGAACATGACCTAGCAAAATCTTGAATAGTCATCGACGCATACAAAGATGTAGCACTTTCCGCCAATGCTTTCCACTTGGGTTGGTCCAATCAAGTCCGTATGTAGTAATTCTAGGTAGAAGGAGGTCCCAATATGACTGTATGACTTATGTGGAGCACGTATCTGTTTTCCGAGTTGACAAGGTCCGCACATACTTGTATTCCTTATCTTGAATTTTGGTATGCTTTTTACACAATTATTATTGATCAACTGATTCATATCTTGGTAATTCATATGACCAAGGCGCTGATGCCACAATTCTGTGTCATCTACAAAGGATCTGCAACATAACAGATTAGTTGTTAAGACATAGTAGTTGTCAGAAGATCTTATACCTTCCATGACCATTTCATCATGCAGATCTTTCACTATACACTTGTCCTTTGTGAATCCAACATTCAGCTTCTGATCACACAGTTGACTGATGCTGATTATATTGGCCTTAAGACCATGAACCAGTAGTATTTTATTTAAAGGAGGCAGCCCAGCCACATTCAGAGTCCCAATACCCCTTATTTCACCCTTTATCCCATCGCCAAAGGTAACCTATCCGGTGTAGGGAGTAATATTCTTCAGATGGTGCTTGTTTCCAGTCATATGCCGTGAGCATCCACTGTCAAAGTACCATATTCCTTGCTCTTTTTCCTGTTGGACAGAGTAGCAGATTATGTCAGATTTTCTTACCTACATCTGTTTTCCAACTGGTGTTATCCATTTCCTCTGGAATTTTTCAACCATTTGATCTCGATAGAACCTGAAGCGTTCAGGCCTAGTATGTCCTTTGACATGACAATAGTGACATACTAGGGTATATTTTCTCATAATTACTCTTCTATGTTGATTTTTTTAGCCAAAACCTGCACTAGCTGGTACAAAAGTAGTTAGTTGACGAGTATTAACTTTTTAAGAGTAACCTAGACCTTGTCGTAGATTTTGAGATCTTCCAGCATCTAGTATTTCATTCAAGGTTGAAGTTGTGCTCATCATTTGGATATGTTTCTTGAGAGACTCCAGCTTAGTGGTCAACTACACTACCTTTGAACTAGATACCACTAGTTCAACTTCCTTATCAGCTAGGCCTGTGCATCGGTCGGTTCGGTTCGGATCGGGTGGTCGGATGGTCAAACCGTTCGGATTTCAGTTTTTAATTATACAATCCGATTTCAATTGTTGAACTATCAAATCCCTTCGGGTTTTTTACGTTTCGGTTGGGGTCGGTTCGGTCGGATATCCGAAATCAAGTCGGTTTAAGTCATATTAAAAAAATTGTTCAAAAACACTTAGATTTTAAAAACTTTAAAACAAAATTACAATCTGAAAAATTACACATATCAAATTATCAATGCAATTAAGTATTTAAGTGGAACACTACATTTGCTGCTTTGCACATACCACAAAAGGTCAAAAACTAACAAAATCACAAAACCAGAAATCAACATGGACTACATTTACATATTACATTAATGAGTAGTTGAGTACTACTAATGAACCAGTATTGTAGATTTGTAGTACATACAATTATACAAAACTCAAAAGTGTTAACTCATAAGTAATGAGTAATCAAAATCAAATCATTCCACATTTCCACTGTCCAGTGATCCTCAATCAGTCAATCTGCATCCAACTATCCAAGTATCTGACATTGCAACTAATTTCCTAGTTCCTAGTTCACTAGTTAGTAGCTCCTATTGTTCTTCTTCTTCCTGTCAACACTCAAAACTTAAGCAAAATTAGCAAAACTGTAAAATCTTGAGCATTAGAAAATAAGTAAACAACTATACAATATACATAATACATTAGATGATTAGACAATTATAATTTATAAAAGTTGGCTCAGTAAGCTTTTTGTCCATATCAAAGTTAGGATTAAGGGAAAATTGCTACAACATCCCCATGAGGATTGAGCAACATACCAACTTAATCCCTTATTTTTCAGATCATTGGTGGAAGCTTTCATCATTGCCATAATAATAATATATAAAATTAAAATGTCCCAAATACAGTGGGCAGTCATAGAAACATTACCAGCAGTCCAGCACACAAGGGTCAACTTTGCCAACTTTGCACACAAGGCAGCAACTTACAAGTTACCAAGCCTCAATAGGCACTAGGCAGCAACTAAATAAAATAGTTACCAAGCCA
>CM008339.1:12983265-13001061 GCA_002525835.2 Ipomoea batatas
GTTTAGCATATGGGCATTCTAAAAATAAATGCCATATTGATTCCTTCTCCTGATCGCAGAGGATGCATTTATCATCACAACTTACTCTCTTCTCCTTAAGGTGGTCCTTCGTTGGTATACAGTTTGTACATACCTGCCAAAAGAAAATTTTAACTTTAGGAGGTATCTTCAACTGCCATATCAAAGTCCATTTTTGTCTGTCTTCTTCTCTTAGTTCGCCACTCAAGATTCTGTAGCAACTCTTTACTGAGAATTAAAGCATAGAAATTTGGCAAATTGCCCCACACAAAAAGATACCATATACTACCACCCACCCTACCTCTTGGAAAAATCTACACTGCACGTCATAGTATTTTGTCTTGCACTGGGGCAGGCTGGGCCTGTGATTGAAACCCTAAAAGCATTTGTTTAAAAAAAAATTTATTTCCATGATTTGTTCACTGCCATAAAGTTAAAATCAGGGTAAATTCCAGTCAAATTGGTCATATTGTTAATTTAATAAAAAAAAAAATTATGAGTTTGACTCACAACAAGAGTGTTCTCTTGACCTTCTTGATTTGAACTTTTTACATACTTTTCTCAACCTTGAAGCACAAAGAGCTAACGCTCCTGTGACCTCTCACTTGGGAAGGTCACAGCTATGCCGCTTGACCCCAAGGTGCAACTACAAGTTTTTTTCTGTCACTCAAAAAAAAAAGAAAAAGAAAAGACAAGGGTTGTGGAAACCTAGTTGGTTTTGTTTGGAGGAAATTAGAGATGATTGCCTGTCTTAAGTCTCAACTAGGATACGCTTTTGGGCATCATCGTCTCCTTCATTTGTCGTTTGTTCTGGAGTTGCTTAATTGGCCCTTCTGATCTGATGCTCTGATGCATTTCAAAATTCAAGAATTTAAATTACATGGAAAATGAAGCTACTGCGTTAGTGGTCCACTGGTCCTCCGCCGCAGTAAAATAATAATCACCATTTTTGTTTGCTTTCGTACAATTTGGAGTTTATATCAATGCTGTTTAGTCGGTCAATGATAAATTATAGGTAATTAAAGTGTAGCATTATTATTCAAAAAAAAAAAAAGTGTAGCATTATAAATCTATAGCTAGTATTGATGATATATACAAGGGAGATCAAAAAACTAAGAACTCAGGGCACGCAAGAAAAAAATCTGCAGCAATTTCTTTGTGGATGCATTTGTGTGAGTTTATATCAACGCTAGTTTCTTAGTGTCCAGATTTAGTGTCTTAAGAAAATGATAAGTGTACTCTGAAGTAACTCGATCTGCTTGATACTTTTCAAATATAGGTGGAAAAAAAGGGGTTAAATAAGCCCCTAAACTTAACTTAAAAAAATCAATTAAACCCTTAAACTTTCAAAAGTTGAAATTAAACTTATAAACATGTTATTTTAATTTGCGGCATTGAAGCTCAGAAATCGATTGGTGAATTGTAATTGCAGGTCACTAAAATTCCGGCCAACCTCTGACCAATTTTCGGCGACAAACACCGATAACCGTCAAATGATCGCCGACAGCGTTTGGAGAAGGCAGACCAAGCTAATCACCTTCCCCTTCCCCTTCTCCTTCGACAGAGAAGGAGACCGATTTGGTTGCCTTCTTCGGCGAAGGAGAGAAGGGGAAGTCAACCAGTTTGGTCTGCCTTCTCCGTCGCCGAACGCAATCGGTGACGGTCTCTACCTGTTAATTGGTCAGAGGGTGGCCAGCTTGACTTGTAATTACAGATCACCAATAAGTTTATGAGTTTTAATACTTCAAAATAACATGTTTATGAGTTTAATTACAATTATTGAAAATTTAAGAACTTAAAATAAAGTTCATCAGTGGTCTATTTGATCATTTTCCCTATATAGTTTTATTTGAGGAAGAAATAAAAAAAGAATCAAAATTCTGATCCACCTTGAGTATAGTTTTAGATCAATCAATCCGAAAATATCATGCCAATAGAGTTAGAGTGAATAATACAGTAATAAAAGAAATTAAATATAATATTACTCATTGAGAGTCAGTATTCTACTCCATATAATTCTAATATTTTTTTTAATCTTTTAATTTTAGTTTTTTTTGACCCACAAACTGTGGAAACTATTTCGATGTATTTTGAAATTTATTTAATAAAGTTACTTGTTATTAACTTATTATAATGTGATGGCTAAAACTTTTATTGATTATGTAAGTCATATAAGTTCGATTATTATTACAATAATATTATAAAATTTATATTTTACTTATTTAAAAAAAAAGGGTCTAAAAGTATCATTGATGCATGCAAAAATCAAATATTATTATGTGTGAAGAAAGTATATATTGGTCATATTAATGGCACGAAATGAGATTAATTAAAAAGTGTGCGAGCGTGTCCATAATGTTAAGGGCACTTCCAAATGGGAATGTGCCAACATTCCATTTACTTTGGGAAAGTTGAACATAATTTGGAAAACTAAAGACAAAAGAAAGACAGAGGCAAAGCAAAAGCGGAACAACTTCCTAATTTAGGAGAACCCAAGAGATGTTTTTACTTAGTTTTTGAGGAAGAAAAAATCATGTTTTGTTTTTGAACAAATGGGGTGGGTGATTTGTTTTGAATATTTTTCTCTTGTAAATGAAAGTTCTTTGTGGAGTTCATGGCACAACGTGAAGAGATGAAGAGACACGGTTTATCCACGCGAAGGGCACTGCATGCGTCATCTGGGCACGTAAATACTGCGCGCCTTGGATCATAATAACCTCCATAGCTTGGTGGTTTCTGGTCCTAGCCTCTAACCCATACATATGGTTCGATTCCTATTTCCTAACAACAACATTATTATTTCTAGTTCACTATTTAGGCTATAACTTGTATTATTTAGTACTCTGTATTAATCATTTGGACTAGCATCTCGAGCTTTGCACGTACTCTTTTATGCCTAGCGCCCTAAGCAATAATACTACTATTTTTTCTACTCTCAATTTTGTACTTCCATACCCTGTTTATGGTGGACCCGGTCCCGACAAAATCATCGTTGGCGATGTCCGCAAGGAATGCTACAAAAAGCATGTGTTCCTAGTTGTTACCTATTTTAATTTACCTTTGCCCTTAGTTAAAAAGAATGTTAATTGTCCAATTGAAAAATATCATCTAAGGAGGGAAAGATTAAAAAGAAATATTTTGGAGGCGTGAATAACATTACTCTATCAAAATATACACCATTTTTTAAGTTTGTAACTGAAACTATTTTAAGTTTAAGAAATTTATTGATAAAAAAAAAGTTTTAAGAAATTGAAGATTTTTAACAAATTCAAGATCAACAAAAATAATATTATTAAGATTAAATTTAAACTAAAAAAGTAAAATTAATTTTGAAAACATCGGTTGTCATGCTCAACACATCATCTATTGCCCAAAAAAACTAATTCATTTCTAGAAAACATGCGATCACGTCAACCTGGACTCCAAAATTATTTTTACTTTTTAATCTAAATTTAATCTTAATAATATTGTTATTATTGATCTTGAATTTGTACTTAATTGATTAAAAAGTAAAAATAATTTTGAATTTGTACTTAATTTTTATAAGATTAAATTGGCTACTTATGTTTTTGGAAATAAATTAGTTTTAACTCTAATTAGTTTACTTAATTGTTGGAAGGACGACAATTTTTACAACAAAAACAATAGTTGTGAATCAAACTTTGCAAGTTTGAAAGTTGTGAATCAATCTTGCAAGTGACACTATACTAGCGGGACTAAAAGTGCAAAAAATTTAAAGATTTAATTACAAATCTTACCATTATCCTGCCATACATAAAGACTTTTGTTTTTTTAGAACACACGGGTAGAGTTCTTATTTGAGCCTGAAGCATTTATGCGCTTATTAAGTGGTGGGGAGCAAAAGTTAATTTAAAACGTGGATGGCAGGATTCGAACCTGCGCGGGCAAAGCCCACATGATTTCTAGTCATGCCCGATAACCACTCCGGCACGTCCACCTACGTATTATTAAAAATCCAATTATTTATTCATAAGCTTCACGCATAAAAGAGGGCGGACTTGTGTTTGTCGTTGATTTTCAAAATTTTATTTCAATGTTAAGCTATTTTATGAATTAATGTGCAACTAGTGTAAAGGGTAGGGAACAACTGGGGAAGGGTTATGACTCATGAAATATCGTTGTGTAGTGTATGTGATACTTTTCTTATTTTACGTCTAATGTTTAAAGGATGATTTTTATTTTAGTTTTTTTTTTCTTTCATTTTTTTTTTAATTTCAAAGTTTAAAAGTAGAAAAGGGAAGGATAATGACTTGTTATTATTATTATTATTATTATTATTATTATTATTATAAAAGAATTTAAATTTAATAGTATGTGAAATTACCAAAATTGACAATAATAAAAGATAGTTGCAATAAATATGATAGTGAAATGCCTACTACCATGTACTGTGATGACATTCGATTAACATTCTAAATAAGTGGTTATAGGTTCGAACACCTACCTTGTAAAGAATTGAATTACCTTAATTATTACACAATATTTATAAGGGTTCCTCATTGTTGGTAATAATATAATGATCGGATGACCGGATGGTCTCGTGTTAAGCAAATCTCATTATGTTGATAAAATCCATTTAATACAAACACTTTACTATCAAAGAATCACGAAGAATGTATATTAAACTCAATAGAGGGCAAATGTGAGGTGTGATATGCACTGGAAAGGCAAATGTGAGGGTTATGAGATACCTAGTAGGTATCTCATAACCACTAGCCAGTGCAGCCGTTGCGTGGAAATCCTCTAAACAAACTAGATAGCCAGATCCACAAGCCGTTGTGTGGAAATCCTCTAAACAAACTAGATAGCGCCTTAGACAACTGTTGCGAAGAGGCTGAATGGCTAGGCCATTTTCTCGAGGATATTCCTAGTTGGGAAAGACCTATACCTCCAATATGTGTGCATTGTGATAGTCAAGGCACGATTGGTAGAGTACGGAGATAAGTCTCGACATATACGTCGTAGACATAATATGATAATACCATTAAACAACTTCTCACAATTGGTGTTGTTTCGTTTGACTTTGTGAAGTAAAAAAAACAACATATCGGATTCGTTAACCAAAGGGATGTCAAGTAGAGAGTTGATCGAGAAGTTGACATGAGGAATGAGTCTAAAGCCCTTGGTATAAGTTCTATAGTAGATACCCAATAATCAAGCTAGCACCTAGGTTCAATGGGAAAACTAAATTATGGAACGAAGTGTGTCACTGTGGGGGTCTCGGACTTCCTACCACTCCTCGTTAGAACAGTGACTTCCGCACGAGGCTAGCACAATGATGCTTTAATGATTCCAATTCTAGTTGACATGTATGAGTATGCGGGATACTCGGTAAAGAATCACCTATGTGAGAGAGAAGTGAGGGTCGTTTCAAAGGAGAATTGAATGGGCTCAATTCTTTAGAAACTCTTGCAGAACTAAGAACGGTGACCCACGACCAAAACGGGCACACACATGAGAACAGAACAAGGTTGGGAGGTTCCTGTGTGGGATATACCATCGTCTACACAAACGCGCAGTCGGTTCAAAGATATCGCGTTCTACCATATAGTTAGTAGAGTTAATATATCTTTACAAGGGGAGGTTCAAAGGGTAACACCTACCTATTCTCTGCAGGGATCAACCGTTGAACACAGTTGTTTTCGATTTTAAAACAACTCTGAAATTCAATTTTCATTCATGTGGGGGATTGTTGAAAAAATAACATAAAATGACATTTTAAGTGGCTATTTTCTGGTGCAAATATATGTGGAGTCTACTTCCGATTTGAGTCGTGTCAAAGTGGATTCGGATTCTTCGTAGTTAATTAGACGAAGAGGTTGATATATAAGGCACCCTTGCATCCCCTTAAAGATCATCATTTAGATCATAATAAGGCACCCACCCTTGCATCCCCCATAGCTTGGTGGTTTCTGGTTTGATTTCTAACAATAACATTATTATTTCTAGTTCCGTATTAATCATTTTGGCACATTATTATTTCTAGTTCCGTATTAATCATTTTGCCCAATATCTTGAGCTTTGTACAAACTCTTTTAGGCCTAGCGCCCGGTCCCGACAAAATCATCATTAACACCCATTAAAACGTGGACGGCAGGGCAGGTAAAGCCCACATAATTTCTAGTCATGCCCGATAACTACTCCGGCACGTCCACCTACATATTGTTAAAAATTCAATTATTTTTTCATAGCTACTTTTGATAGTTGCCTCCACTAAGGCTCAAACCCACTCCATCATCTATATGTGAGTGTAAACTGAGACATCGGATGCCACTAGACCACAAGTTCTTTGACAAATTCAATTATTTATTCATAAGCTTCATGCATAAAAGAGGGCGGACTTGTGTCTGTCATTGATTTTCAAAAATGTTATTTCAATTTTAAGCTATTTTATGAATTAAATGTGCAACTAGTGTAAAGGGTAGGGAACAACTGGGGTAGGGTTATGACTCATGAAATATCGTTGCGGAGTGTGATACTTTTCTTATTTTACGTCCAATGTTTAAAAGATGATTTTTATTTTATTTTGTTCTTTAATTTCTTTTTAATTTCAAAGTTTAAAAGTAGAAAATGGAAAGATAATGACTTATTATTATTATTATTATTATTATTATTATTATTATTATTATTATTAAAGAATTTAAATTTAATAGTACGTGAAGTTGCCAAAATTGGCAAAGATAAAAGATAGTTGCAATAAATATGATAGTGAGATGCCAACTACCATACGGTGTGATGACATCCTGATAACCATTCCAAATTGGTAGTTATAGGTTTGAATCCCGATAGTTTAGTATTTATGTACATTAAGATGTATATCTTTATGAATATATATACCAAATATTATGAACACAGTACATGATAGACACTTGTGAAGTAATTAAATTTTGAACACCAAGAGTATTGCTAACCACCACAGCAACCTGCCAAACCACATCCTTATCTGCAATTTTTAAACATAAATTTCCAACAAATTAACTAAAGCAACGATTTTTAGTTCGAACAAGACAAACTAACATTGATCTAATATATATAATGTTTCGAATAACAAAAATTTCTACTTATTACTGAACCTGACAAAGCAGTTAAACGGGAATGAAACCCGGATAAAGGAAAGGATCGGAAAAACTGAAGGAGAATTACATTTTTTCTTTCAAGAAATTGAGAGATAATGGAACGAGAATTACGTTTTAAATTATTGCTACCAAAATGACTGTCTGGTCGGAACGGGCACATACATACATGTACGTAAATCTTATCTTATCTTATTTTTTTTTGAAAGGAATCTTATCTTATCTTATCTTACTACTATATATAGAAAGAGAAAAACTTGCCGCTCAAAAAGAAACGTCGCCGTAATGAGGAATACAGCTGTAGCCAAATTGGAAATTTAAACAATACTCTGATCTGTAGTGTATTAAATATAGTCTGTCCTTCTCCATCTGTGATGAGCTTTTACGTACTCTCCTTCAATTTTTCATTTATGATCCTCCAGCACTTCTTTGAATGCATGCATAACCATTACTATCTCCTCCAACCTTAATCAATTTCCATTAACTTCCTGATCAAAGATACCATGGCCTCAATAATCTGGAGACCCAAGAAAGGAATGGTGGCAAGAGAGACAAGTCTCAACAAACCTCTATCTCTTCTATTTCGTCCAAGAAAGTCTGGACATCTCTAAGCCCCTCAAAAGGAAAATGAGAGTCAAGCCCGGCCTCTAAAGGTCAACCTTTCTACATTGAATTGATTTCAAATATGAGAGATTAACAACCTTTTGCTTTTCCAAAAAAAAAAAAAAACAACCTTTTGCTTCATTTGTGGTCTCATCGGGCACAATGAGTCTTCCCTTTTCGAGTCCAACCGGGGAAGCCCTGTGCGGAACTATGGACCAGAACTAAGGAGTCATAAACACGGTTGGGCTGGTTTTTTGGGTGGGATACATAAATAGGCTGCTTTTGAAAAAGGTAATAAAGATGGGCAAAGTACTTTCATGGAATGCATGTTTGCTTAAAAACAAATGCATTCGCAGAATGCATGTTAGCTTTTCTAAAAAAAAAAAGAGTTAAAAGGTAGAAAATGAGTGTATGATACGTGTATGTGTACATTATTGTAGTTTAAATGAAAAAAAGAAAAAAAGATGGTATATATATGTATAAGGAGAAAAAAATGATTTCAGTACTCTGATTTTGACAGGAAAGAGGACACTGTTGAATCATCTATTCCATACAAACAAATATATATACATATTTTCATCCAAAAAAAATAAAACAAAAAAATAGGGATTTTTCATAACAGGAAAAATAATAATAATAACATGCCTGGTTCCTACAGAAAAATAATAATAATAACATGGCTTGTTAACCTTAATAGAATGAACAAACTGGATTCAAGAAGGACCATAAGAAAGCAACTAAAAGAACAAACTGGATTCATTCTTTAAAACAAACTGGATTCAAGAACGTGAATAGAATGAACAAACTGGATTCATTCTTTAAAAAAAAACAAAAAAAAAAAGAAGAAAGAAAACAAAAACAAATGTCATGAAAACAAAAACTCAGAAAAATTTAAAAAAAAAAACAAAAAAACACTGACCTCCACGGTGGGCGGCGGAACGACTGCTGATGTAGTGTGAGTGGGGTGTGAAAATGGGTGTGAATGTCGAACCACGAGGATTGGGATTTATGGCACGTATAAAGCGGTTACCTAAACTTCTAGGCACTAAGGTCTTGGAACCCATAAAGATCCAAGCAAATCATTTTTTTAAGGTGCTGATTAGTACGTAGAATGGTGTGTTCTGTAACATATATATATTGCACGTTGATTTGATGAGTTAATATGATCTAATGGCTGAAAATAGGCCACACGACCACACCTGAACTCTACCCTATATATATATATATATATATATATATATATATATATATATATATATATATATATATCCTTAATCAAGTGAGAACCATGTCCTAGGTGAGAACGTAAGGACAAATACAAACCATTGATACAGTAGATCTAACGATTCAAATAAACAAAATTTTGTAATATTTATGCAAATGACCCCGCTCATTTTAAAAGTTTATAATATTTATGAAAATGACCTCGCTCATTTTTTACTTGATTTCTCATCCATCATATCTTGCAGATCAATGGTTTATATTTGTCTTCACGTTCTCACTTGGGACATAGTTCTCATATGATTAGTTCTCAAAAGACAACCAAAGAAAGTGAGAGACTTATGATGAGACCATTGGACCCACGGGGACCCATTTTATTATTGGAAAAGTCTTATCTTAGCCCAACCAGGGTGTCCATCTTTATTGGTGAGGCGTTGGCCCGATAAGAATAATGGAAATCTATTGGGCTAAGGGAAGAAGGAAGCCTAGAGGAAGACAATATAACATGTGTTACTAGGGGGTATCGAAACCACAACATCTAGTATAACAACCCAAGACCAATAACCACCCAAGTCACTCAAGATATTACATACAAGAAGTGAAGAAGGTAGGATGCTCTATTTACCCGTGTAGAGATCGTTGACATACAGGTAGTGGGGGAACACATGTATGACCAATATTGAAGGCAAGCTGATGTCGTACATTTGTTAACCATCCGAAAGGTCTTCAACTATATATAAGGCACCCTTGCATCCCCTTAAAGATCATCCTTTAGATCATAATAACCTTAATAACTTGGTGGTTTCTAGTCATAGCCTCTAACCCATACATATGGTTCGATTTCTAAGAACAACATTATTATTTCTAGTTAACTATTTGGGCTATATATAGCTTATATATATATTATTTATTACTCCGTATTAATCATTTTGGCCAATATCTTGAGCTTTATACACACTCTTTTAGGCCTAGCGCCCTAAACAATAATACTACTATTTTTCTATTATCAGTTTTGTACTTTCATACCCGATTTATGGTGGACCTGGTCCCGACAGAATCATCATTGGTGCCGTCTGTAGGGAATGCTATGAAATGCATATGTTCCAGTTTTTACCCATTTTACCTTTTCCCTTAGTTAAAAAGAATGTTAATTGTCCAATTAAAAAAATGTCATCTAAGGAAGAAAAACAAAATTTTTTTGGAGGCGTGAATAACATTACTCTATCAAAATATACACCATTTTTTTTTAAAGTTTGTAACTGAACTATTTAAAGTTTTAAAAATTTAATTGCAAATCATGCCATTATCCTGACATACACATAAATAAATAAAGACAGTTTAAGAAATTTAATTGTGTTGTAGTGGTTTTGTTATGCACATTAGCCTTTAGCTCGTAACCGGTGGATGGTGAATTTGCAGGAAATCTATAAACTACTAACAATGAGACAAGGAGAATGGGAGAACATTCTTATTCATCTGATCATATGACATATTACAAAGGGTATATATATAATAACAAACTATAACAGAAATGAATAATGGAGACTTAAATACAATAGTGTTTACAACTGTTATATTATTACATAATAATGGGTACAAATACAATTATTTATAACATTCCCCCTTGGACATTATTAGACAATGATCTTGATGATTGGTGATAGATGTAGAGTTTATGTATCTCAAACACAAGGTAAGTACACAAGGGGAAATCTAACCCTCAATAATAAAGGATGATTGATGCAAATAACAAACAAGCACAAGTGTAATGAATTACAATAATATGGTGTAGTTGCCATGCATAGTACGTAGCATTTTTTTAATAAAAATTTTTTTAAAGAAATTTATTGGTTTTTAATTATTATTATTATTTTAAAAATATTATTATTTAATTTAAAATAGCGTGTTACCTGTAAAATAGGTTAACTGTACTTATTTTTTGAGTGTCTGGCTAAAATTTGCATAATTTAAGAAATAAATTGCAACCTTGCAATAAAAGAGATTATACATATATATATTTTTTAAAGTTGAGTGTGCAATTAAAATTCTTATAATTTAAGAGATGAGGCAATAAAATAGATAATTATAGTACGGAATAGTTATTTTTTGTAAGTTGAGTGTGTGATTAAAAGTTGTGTAATTTAAGAGATAAATTGCAATATGGCAAATTAAATAGTTAAATAAATAAACAAAAAAAAAAATTGTCGTACTGAGGCGCATTGCATGCTTCAGGCATACAATGGTAGTTCCGCCCAGACACTCACTTAAATAGTGCTGTACTCAACTTCTTGGTTCTTCATCCCTCTCTTCAACACTAATTTTCAAGCCGGGTATGTATGCTCTCTCTCAGCTCTCTCATCTAAGCTATCTCCAATTCATTGATTCTTTTCTTTTTCCTTAATTAGCTTTATATATTGGTCTGGTTCCAGACAAAGCTTTCCGTGTGACCGTACAGTCACTTACCATTAGTTAGGCATAAATGCACCACCAAGTGTTCAGAAATGCACTATTAGGTACGGTGCATTTTTATGGTGTGGTAAATTTGTGATGCATTTGTGCACGCATTTCACTACGCTGTATTTTCGAACACTGTGTAGTACATTTATGAATACTTAATGGTACAATCTGCACTGACCGTAGGGGAAGTCATGTCCGCATATGAGCTTTTATATATACATATATATATATGTTGTGTTGGGCGGATGCTGGTAAAGGCCAAGTCTAACCCTTGGTGGCTGGGGATTGTTGGGTGGAGGCCGATAAAGGTCAAGTTCAGCACCCAAAGTCTCGAAAATGTGATGGCGGACAATAAGGAAATAAAATTGGGTCTTGATCCTAACATGTTTGCTTTGTCAGGTGCATTAAAAATCAGATAAGGATGTGGCTACCAATAATCTTGGTGTTGACAATGGCCGTCTCTACTTCACAACGAACCATAAGAATCGACGAGAACGGGATGAAAGTGGAGACATTGCTGTCTCCTAGGTTCGAGCTGGAACCAGGAGAGGTTTGCGACAAATTCTTTTACCGCGTAGACTTTCCCAAAGGCCACATCGCGGTGAAAAAATTCGACGCAGAAATAGTCGACGATGAAGGGAACTCTATCCCCCTTCACGAAACCTATATGCACCACTGGATCTTCGCGAGAATAATGATCCCCAAAGGCGTCGAGCCTCGAAAGGAGACAGTAAAAATCGTGGGAAACTCAGGGATTTGTGCTCAACTCCCCCAACATTTCGGGCTCGGATCCGAGACAAGAAAAACCGACACACATGTTCCGGATCCTTATGGGATCGAAGTGGGTAGACCCGCGCCTGATGGGTACGAGGAAGGGTGGCTGCTTAATTTACACGCGATTGATACCCGCGGCGCAGTGGATAAAATGGGGTGCACTGAGTGCCGGTGTGACCTATATAATTTCACTAAAGAAGAGGTCGGGGATTATCCTGGAGGGATTATTTGTTGCTTTGATGGGATGAGATGTAGGGTGAAACCAGGGTTTAATGGTGGAAAGAGAGGGCTCCACTTGAAATATACTGTGACTTATGTTGATTGGAACCCCTCTATTGTGCCTGTGGAGATTTATATATTTGATGTCGCTGATACTTTGACATGGTCTGATGAAATCCCGGGAAGACACGCTTGCAGGGTAATGATATATATTTATATTTATATTTAGAGTCATTTTCATTTTTGGTCCTATTTTTATTGGGGCATTGCCAATTTTAGTCCACTTTATTAATTTTTGTCACATTACGGTCAGTCTTATTTAGTCATTGCCACTTTTAGTCCACCGTTAAAATTTTCGTCAAATTGTCGTCCAAAACAGGAGTATTTTTTGTCTTTTCATGTTTTGGTCATCTCCTTAATTAGCCATTTGCAGTGATTTTCCTTACACATTTTCATCCAATGAAGAGGTCCGACGAAAGCCAAGTGACCCACATTACAAAGTCATGGCTTTCGTCGGACCTCTTCATTGGATGAAAATGTGTAAGAAACCCACCGCAAAAGGGTAAAGGAGATGATCAAAGAATGAAAAGACCAAAATACCCTTGTTTTAGACAGTTATTTGACGAAAATTTTAACGGTGGACTAAAAGTGACAATGACCAAATAAGAATGGTCGCAATGTGGCAAAAATTAATGAAGTGGACTAAAATTGACAATGCCCCAATAATAGTAAGACAAAAAATGAAAATGACTCTTATATTTATATGCTCGATTTTAGAAGAAGAATTATTATTTGTATAGTAGTTGTACCAAATATCTTTAATTAATTTATTATTATTATTATTATTCAGATGGAGTACCAAGTTGATAATGCATGTTCAGCTGCTACGCCTACTAATGAATGTGTTCATTCCAAAAGGTTAACCGTAAGTTTGCCAAAGGGTGGGGATCTCATCTATGGTGTTGCTCACCAACACTCTGGAGCGCTTGGCTCTACCCTTTTTGGAGAGGTATGTACTTAGTAGGATCAAACCGCTTACCACTACATAAAAAACTATTGCTTGTAGCGAAGGCCCAATTTTATATTTTCTTATACCGTCACACATTTTTGAACTGTTGGGTGCTGGACTTTAAGTCCTTGAGTGGCCTCTGCCCAACAATCTTCCAACCACCAACAATCATCATATCCTGTCTACATCTCCCACTACTTATAACTCTTTTCATCCCATTTTATGTGTTTGGTTCGGTTAACTAGGCATGACTGGAGTTATTTTTAATTTAATTTTTTATAATATTAAGTTTAGTATTAGTATACAAATTAAAATTTATATATTTAGAAATTACATACACCAAAAGTACTATTAAACACAAAAAATCAAATTTAAAAATAAGTAAAAAAAAATACTAAATAAAATAAACAAATAAGAAAGAGTTGGATTGACGACCAATAAATAATAAGTATGACAGATAAAATGAGACTGATGGGTATATTTTTAGCTAGAATTGAATGTTTGCTAGCTAGCTACTTAATTGTGTGTGTATATATATAGTATACATACAATCCCAAAAGAAATATTGTTGATATAGTACCTGCAATGAATATAATGCTTTAGGATGGACGGGTTCTGTGCAACTCACTTCCGATATATGGAAACGGAACGGAAGAGGGAAATGAAGATGGTTACCTCGTTGGAATGTCAACCTGTTACCCTAAACCTGGCTCAGTCAAGATTGCTCCAAATGAGAAGCTAACTATTATATCAAATTATAGCAATGTCCACATGCATTCAGGGGTGATGGGCTACTATTACATTTTAGTTGCTGAGCCATTGCCAGAATCAAACCCCATTTTTCATTCCCACCACCTCCCTGGTAAGATCTAGCTTCCTCTTCCAGTTTAGTTGCTGATGATGAACCATTTTATTTTGGCATATTTACTTCTCTTTTGATTTGAATTAATGGTAATTGGTTTTGCAGGGAGATCTGGTATAGGCCGGTTTTCAAGCTTGGAATGAAGCCATGATCTGATTTTGTGTTCCTCAACTTGGGTCTGGTATCCATGCGAATTGAATTGAAGAAGATCCATATATATGATGATGATGCTGTGTCTTGTGGACTCTATACTTATTTAATAAAGTATGTATCGTACTTATTATAATAATAAAGTATGTATGGTACCTTGAGTCAAATTTTACTTTATAATTAATTAGTCTTGTCTTGTGATTAAACAAAAAATTAAAAATCACAAAATCTTCACATGTTAAGACTCTAAAAAAATATTATGGTAATGCAAAGAAAGCTATTCTAAAAAATTAATAAAGTCAGAGAGACTAAACCTAATTTGTTGATATTTATAGTCAATGCAAACCTAAAAGTGGTCGGAAATTGCCAAAATTCGGCAGGACACTCTTGTTTCGATCACTTTAAAGATCTGCAGAAACTTCATCGGTATTTCCAACCACCACATAAAGTGGTCGGAATAGCGTCCACTTTAATAAAGTCGTCGGACAATTCGTCGTAGGTTGAAAAGTACAGTTGATGTGCCTAGTTTTCTGACCACCGATGATCGGAAATTCCTACAGCTTTATGGGATTAAATTTTCGACCACTTTAGTGATCAAAAAGTTATTAAGTAAAAAAAAAAATCATTTCACTTCAAAGTATAATTCAATATATTAAAAGTTAACATTTATGCCAAGCACCTTGTGCTCAAATGGCATGTAGTGGCCTCCCTCAAATGAAAGGCTATGAGTTCGAGCCTCAGTGGAGGGGATATCGAAATTGACCGCAGGTTGAGAAATTTCTTACCAACTGAGCTAGAAATTCCACCACCACCTCAAAGAAGAAGATCTTTCTATGATGACCCATCGGAGAGCTACCAAAGGTCTTATTATGGTCATGATTATGATCATTCAAGGAGGGCCCAACCACTACGGAGAAACATCTCTTATAATCATTCAACAGAATACTAAACACCTAGGTATATATTACCGGTATGACTATGAGGATGTATATCATGATCAAGACCCGCTAGCCACAATGATGAGGATGAGGACTACTTTCCACAAATAAGAGCCATTAATTCTCAATCCTGTGACTCCTACCCACCCCAAGTCTATTATCCACAACCTTACACTCAAAACACACCTCTACCAAAAAATTAAAAGAAATCCATTGCTGAGCACACATAATGAACATTGGTCAGAACCCAAACCACGAGATTCAAATGATCCCTACAAAACCATTGAGGAACATATGTTTGAGGATATGAACTTACAAGTGATTTGTCACGCTTGTAAAGGCTCTCACTATAGGTACCAATGTCAGAAGTATCTTTACTGTAATAGATGTAAGGCAAAATTCTCATGTGAATGTAGGGACAAGTACTAGAGGATGTAGTTGATCAATGGTGCAATGCCAAGCCGCAAGGAAAGTATGTATTGAGTGAGGAAACTTGGGCATTGGCAAGGCGTTTGGGAATTAACATTGTCCCAGATGATAACATGGAGGAGAATATTAGAGTGACTCCAAGAGTTGATCAAAGTGGGCATAACCGTAGGAAACAAGTGAGCTTCAAAGTGCCCTTAGAGGAAGTCATTGAAGATATAAGGGAGAGTGAGCTACAGATCCCCGTTAGTGAAGAGTTGCAAGACCAAGAGAGGAAAAATCAAGACGGGTGATATAGAAATGAATTTGAAGAAAAGAAGGATGATGAGGTGGAAGTAGTGTTGGATGATGAAGAACCTCATGGTGATACCTTTGAACTGTCATATGGTAACACTATTACTTCTAGTTTTGGTATCACTACTATTGGTAATAATTGTGCTCAAATTTGGGGCGATATTTGTGATGATCATTGTGGTGATACTTGTGATGATATTTGTGTTCCTACTTTTGGGGATATTTGTGATGATGATTGTATTGGTTCTTGTGTTGAGAATATTGATGAAATTATGGAGGATGAAATAGAAGTGAAATGAGATGTCCTAGAAGAAGAAGAAGAGCTTGAAAAAAATGTTAAGGACAAAAAATAAAATATTGAAAATAAGAATGTATTGTTTGAGGAAGTTCATTGCAAAATCATGGAAGCGGAGAATGAGCTAAGAGTGAAGAAGAGAGAAGTGAGAGACGCGAATTTAAAAAGCCCACTTGTGGGAATCAAACCCGGATCTCCCATAATTCTTCCCCATAAAGAGAGCTCATTCACTTGTCACTTGACTTACCTCATTGGGTTAAAGCATGTTCTCTTATACAAGAAGAAGAGCGTCAATTTGTTCGTATGACACATGAAGCAGGTGGAAACCAAAGTGCTTTTCTTGCGAGAAGCACCTACAACAATGCCAAGAGCTGTTGCGTCGCTGTCGTCGCCAACAAGCTACCGCCGTTACATTTTTGGGTCAATTCTCTAATAGTGATTGGCAAAATCCTATAACTTTATTATGTATATAGAAGATATGTGGTCATGTAAGCCCATTTGCTCTGATCTTGTACTCAGTATGCCCTCTTGAGTGTAATTTACAAATACACCTATAATAATATCTTAAACACATAAGTGGACGTGCCGGAGTGGTTATCGGGCATGACTAGAAATCATGTGGGCTTTGCCCGCGCAGGTTTGAATCCTGCCGTCCACGTTCATATTAGCCAGCCAACCTTCTGCAATTTAGCTTCAGTGCAGTGCTTCCCAATGGTCTAAAAACAATTACAACAAGTCACATTTTCAATATGTTTAGCTAGCCAACCTTCTGCAATTTAGCTTCACAATGTTGTAGTCTAAAAATACCTGACTCTTTTAAAAAACATAGTAGTTTACAACATAAAATAAAACAATTACAACATATAATACAACAAGTCACGTTTTCAATATGTTTGTCAACTTGTTTATGAATGAATTCAATTATAAAACAATTCATAATTCCAGCATGCTTGTTAACTTATTTATGAATAAATTCAAATGTAGTTTTGCTTGTTATCCTATATAATATTATAAATAGTTAACAATCAACTCACATAATTAAGTTGTGACACTTCAATAAATATTACTCCATCCGTCTTATTTTATGTGTTTGGTTTGATTAACGAGGATTGATTGTAACTTGGAGGATGTGGTTGAGTGGAAGGGACTCATTCATCCTTTACCATAGTTCAAGGGTTCAATCCTTGGCTTTAGGAATGAAGCACACTTTAACTCTCTAGTGATTGGAGTTATTTTCAATTTAATTATTTAGAAAGAACACTAAAATACTAATGAACACAAAAAAATAAATAGTAAGTATGACACATAAAATGAAAAAGTGTATAACAATATAGTAGGATTAGTAGCAATGTTTTGTTTTTATTAGCAGTTTATAGTTGAAGTTGAATCATAATTTAGAATGAGATTTTGGAAGTAGAGGATTAGGGTTTGGTATG
>CM008339.1:13001353-13013808 GCA_002525835.2 Ipomoea batatas
TTTAAAAAGGGGTTTGACATATTTCTATCCCTAGTTTAGCCGTCAAACATCCTTTTACTTGGGACCAAATTGGTAGTATTGCTAGAGTCAAGGGACCATTTCGGTCATTACATGCACCGTTTCTTCTCTTATTAAACCAAATAGTTAATTATTGAAATTGTCATTTGACTATAACAAAATTACCAATTTGGTCCCGAGTAAATGGACGTCTGGCTAAACAAATGGAGAACCATATTAGTTAAGATTTTTAAAGTGAGGGGTGAATTTTTAACAAATTAAATGTAAAGGGTGGTTTTGAAGAAATTTTTCTCGTGCAAGTTTGGGAATTTTGGTAGTGAGTGGGGCCCATTGCCTGCTGATAGTTGCGCCCCACTGCGTGAGGCGCAACTTTCTCGCTCAGGCGGGCGTGTGCAGTGTACGCGCCCGTAAACCCACATTTTTTCAATTTTTTTATTTTGTTTTTTTTTCTTCCATTCTCAGTTTTCTCTTTCCTAATCACACCTGTAAAATATCCTCACAAACCTCACACTATTGAGGAAGGGCTGGAAGGCCTAACAACATCTTCAAGACTCCATTTTGAACACATTCCTAAATAAAATGACAGTTTCACAAAATATATATATATATATATATATATATATATATATTCTAAAATTGGGTTACAATCAATATAAAATGCGGGCACATGCAATATCTCTGTATGAGAAAATTATCTAATTTCTTCATTGGACGTTTCAAACGCTTTACTAATTAAGTTTTTAAGGAAGAGCTTGTATATATTTTGTTCTTCATTGTCAGGCATCTATACTCAACGGTTTGATCTTTACCAACACAGAACGTTGCCGACGCGGACTCACAACAAATGCCACGTGCCTTAGATGCGGTGCAGAAGATGAAACGATCGACCACCTCCTTCGCCGATGTGACTTTGCAAAGGAATGCTGGGAGTCGGCAACACCGCCGGCAGCCTTCATGACTAGCTTTCACCTTCCTATTACCGACTGGATAAAAAACGCATGCCTTTCGCACACGTCCAGCGACAGTAATAGATGGAACACGATGTTCCCCTATCTTCTATGGAATTTGTGGAAAGCCCGTAAGAACCTCGTCTTCAATAGCATTCATAGTTCTGTGAATGAAGTCATAATAAAGGCGTCTCAGGAGACTAAAGAAGCTCACAGATTCATTCTTAAACACTCTGGCCCCTTACGTGCGCGGCAAGTGTGGGTTGCATGGTCACCCCCACAACCGGGCTACATCAAGATGAACTCAGACGGGGCAAGAAAAATGAACTCAGGTCTAGCCAGTGCAGGTGGTTTAATCCGGGATCATAGAGGTCTGTGGATTGTGGGGTTTACTGCGAACATCGGCCTCACCTCTAGCTTCATGGCTAAACTTTGGGGATTTCGCGAAGGCTTGATCGTTGCCATCCACCGCGGGTTTACTCATATCATTGCAGAATCTGACTCCGAGGCTTTGGTGAATGTCATTGGGACTAACTCTGACGATGGGAGTTTCGACTCAACTTTAGTGGCCGACTGCAAGGCGCTCACTCGTCAATTCCAGGATTTTAGAATTAAACACATCCTCCGGCAAGGGAACCAGTGTGCGGACTTCCTCGCAAACGTTGGGCAACACTCGGATTGGGGTACGACTATTCTAGAGCTCCCTCCTAATGATCTGACCGCCTTGCTGAACCGGGATGCTCATGGAACAGCTTCAAGCAGGGGACAGTAACTTCTTGGGACCTTCGGGTCCCTTCCCTCACCAAAAAAAAAATGAATTTTATACACACACTAGATTTTTATGCGCATTGTGCGAATGGGATAATATCCAATGATTATTTTTAAATAAATACTTGAAAGTATATCGATGCAAGATTATATAGAAGATGTTCATATATAGTTATTAATTTTTGTTGTAGCTACTAATTTATTTAATTTAATAACTGTAATAGGATGAGGCACTTACTTTTCATTCACAATAATGAAATCGTTGATTATTTTTTTCCAATTTCGGTTGTACTTACTTTTTCCTTTTTTTCTTGTCATTGTTAAGACAAATTGTTTGGGAGTTTATCAATGGCAATTGCTACAATTGTTATCAATAAAGGATGATAATAAATAATTTAAAATATATGGTTACAATAAATATATTTATAATGATATAGTAAAAATTAACTAACAATTAAATTTCTTTAGAAGTTTTTGTATATTGATAAAATTTTAAGAATGATGTGTAAACTTGTTCAATTGGAGTCAGTTGAATGTCAATATTATTGTCAATTCTTTGGGCAATAGTCCTACAGTTTAGAATTCATGTATGTGTAGTTGTATTTCTGATCAATAACTTTGTAGCTAGTTCACGTAGATCTAACAATGATGTAAGAATAATTTTATCTGATAAAAAAAAATAATACAATTTTTGTAAAGTAATGTACAATTGTACTAGAAATACATTAAAAAAAAAATATCAATACCATAATGACCTAAATCATTCCAATAATGCAAAAGCATAATTTAAGTATTGAGTCTTGTTCTAAATAATCAAAAGAAAATTAATTAAACGGAAAAAAAAAAAAACTTAACCTAAATTTACAATTTTTTTTTTTCAAATGCAAGAAAATGATTTTCAATATTTCTTATTTATAATATTTGATGCTCAACTTTGAATGCTATGTCCATGTTTAGTAAAATAGTTAGTCTATCAGTCAATTTTGACTTATTTGACCACTATTAGCTATTTGACTTAGCTTAAAAATCAATATAAGTGCTTGGTTAATATGTTTTTTTGTAACTCCAAAATGCTAAAATTTAAAAAGTTGTTCAAAACAACTTTTTCAATTAGCTTTTTGAGAAAAAAATTATACCAAACAGCTATCGGCTAGCAGCTAATTTACCAAACACTTTTTTACAATAAGCTAATGTTATCAACTAGTTATACCCCTAACCCAATCATCTAACAATCATTTACCAAACATGGCCTATGTATTTAGTTGGATTGATTATTTGACTAATGTTTATGTTAAATTTTATATTATATTTTTTAAATACATTTGAACATAATCATAGTATATGTTTAACAATTATGCCAACTCTGATTGGGATGATGTTCAAATTAACCTAAAACCTTTCTTATAGAAATTAATGAGTAAGTTAATAATAAATAATTAACGAAATATTTGGTCACTAAAGTTTATACTAACGGAATGCGGGGTTATTTAAGGGAAGAAAATAATATAATAGATGGTAAAGAAATAAAATCATAAAAAAAATACTAAAATTAAAAAAGAATCTGAACCATTTATTTCATCAAATAATTTGATGGAAATTTTTAGTTCCCCTTATAGGCCTAACACTTATATGCACAAATGTCATACTTATATTCTCAAATGTAATACTAATCAAGAATAAAAATTTTGTTACTTATAAGGGTAAATGTAATACTTTTAAGGGAAAAATACAATACTTTTACATTTCGATTTAAAAGTATTACATTTTTCTCAAAAGTATTATATTTGCCCTTATAAGTAAGGGACACTTGTCAACATTACTTATTATGAAAAATGTATTACTTTTTCTCTTATAAGTAACAAAAATTGTATTCTTAATTAGTGTTATATTTGAGCATATAAGTATGACATTTGCACATGGTGCTTTGAACCGACCCGACCGTCTCACGAATAAGGATCCGTAAGACGGTCTCACACAAGTGTGACCCATATATATATATGGGGGAGTTTCAAGTAGGAACCCTATGTTAGGTAGGAACATAATAATCAATCTAAACCATTAATTTGTGTTCTATCAATGGTCTAAATTAATAACCTTTTTTATGTGGATCTTACACATAATTAATTAGAAAGGATACTAATGTAACTTGGTAAGCCTACCAATTAAAATATAATGTTATATTTAAATTCTACCTGAGATAAGGTAGAAGTCCAATTCATCTGGATGACTGGATGTCTACATTTGGCTGCTCCTCTCCATGCAATTTGACGACAGAAGATCGCCAATTGTTAGGCGAGGAACAAAGATGCAGAAACATATCTCCAACGTCACTTTAGACAGTACTTATACTGTGGACGATAGGCCATGGTTGATACTGCAGTTGTGTTGAAAACGCAAACTACCCCTATACACAATTGCATATACATTTCAACACACACATACGGCAGCATAAAAAAGCACTCTAGTCAAGAAAAAGAAAAAAAAAATACACGGTGAGGACTAGGGAGAAGATAAACCGTCTACCACGCACTATCTTCGTGCAATTAAAAACCTAACTAAATACACGGTGATATGAATATTCTATAAATAAAATACTATAACAAAAGACAAAAAATAACCCCCAGACTAACAATAACACGCATGATCCAAAAAAACTACCAAAATTAACATCAATCTTGGACCATCCAATATTATAATCCAACGTACATAAATAGTCCTTATAATCCTTTATAATATATTAGTCCTCACCTGAATACAATTTTATACATACATGCATACATACATACATGATACACACATACATACATACATATAGTTGCCAAGAAACAGTTTAAAGAAGAATGAGGAATTGAAGTTAAAAAATTCAACTATTATAGGTTGCAAGAGAAGACTTGGACATTCAAATAAATGTATAGTCATGTACGCCTATACAAATGTATAGTTGCAACATACCTTCTATATTTATATTCATCGATATAATACATGAATTTTAAATTTATTTTTTCACATTTAAAAATTATAGATCTATGAAAATAACTTATATTCACTTAAATCTAAAATCATATATATATATTTTTTGAAAACAAACAATCATGTAGATTAATGCAAAAGAGCGGAATAGAGTCAGGGATAGAAGTACATAGTGTTAGCGAGCGTGAAAGCGGCTGAAGCAAGTGTATGAGCAATAATATTTTGTGTCCTAGGAATCAAAGAGAAAGAACATATATTAAAAGAGTCCAAAGATATCCTGCAAGCATCAATATAGTCGAAGGATTATGCACCACTAAAGCTCAAACTCACACTCTTTCATATGGGAGTACAACCGAGTGCCACTAGATTACAAGCTCTTGGCGTTAATATTATTCTTATTCAAATTATTATTCAAAGAAATTCATAAAACTTTTTCTTTTATGTATTTACGTTTATATATTTATATATGTGTGTATATTTATTTATTTTTATGTACTGTATTTCAAATATTATTGTTTATAAAACAATATTTTAATAATAATAATATTATTATTATTATTATTATTATTATTATTACTATTATTATTATTATTATTATTATTATTATTATTATGTTATCCGTTTTTAATGCGATTAACGAGATTGTTATTAGTAAATTAGGAGATCATGTTATTGAAGCATAAATTATATCAGGAAATAATTTGGGTACTCAAGCTTTGATCCAAGATTGACATTGACGTCATCAAATCCTCTTCTTAATTAACCATAAGCGTAAGTTTTTTTTAGACAAAATTGAAGAGTAATCCTCTTCAACTACAAATGTTGTCTATAATTATTTTTAACAAAACTATTTGAAGTTGTTTATATATTAATTTAACTATATTTAAATTATTTTGTAATATATGAATTGCATTTGTGTTATTGTTAAGTTGTGTATTTTTGAACAAATGGTATTATTATTATAATGTTGTCGAACATTTATCCAGTGTACTACACGAGTATAATACTAGATTTTATGTTGCATTGTTATTGAAGAAATCAATTTTTGTCAATGGTCAATTATGCGTTGAGTTAACAATACCAATGGTCCCAAAATAATGATTTGTAGCGACTTGAATAGGATTTATACTTCAACTATTAATGTTGTTTATTAAGAAATTTAATAATTTTTAATTTTAATTCTTTTTATTAGAGTCTTAATAAAGATTTATTTTTAATATAATTTGTGTATTCATTGAAACCTCAATTATATTTGATTTTCACATATATAAAAATGATAAATTAAATATAAAATCATAACAGTTATTACATAAGTAATTTGTTTTAAATGAATAAGGTTTACCTAACATATTTAATTACTTGAAATTTAATAAGACTAAGAATTTTTAATATAATAACATAACAACAATATTTATAATTTTAAATGAATAAGGTTTACATAACATATTTAATTACTTGAAATTTATTAAGACTAAGAATTTTATTTTAATATAATAACATAACAACAATATCATACTAGTATAACACAATGCAAGAAAAATAACAGCACATGATCTCTTATTCTTGAGAGGCATTATTGAGTCTACCAGAAGCTGAGGAACACATCATCATGGCTTCCAAGCTTGAAAACCTACCTACATCAGATCTGCCTGCAAAACCAACCATTCGAAATTCATCAGGACAAACCGAAAGAAAACATGTGCACAAATAACTTAGATGATCGATGACAAAAGACTAAGGGTGTGTTTGGTTCGTACATGAGAATCAGAATCGGTATGTGTATCAAATACTTGGTAAGGGTAATGGGTTTTGGTGAAAGTATTTTGCATGTTTGGTAGTAGGGTGGAATGAGAATGATTATTAATAGTTGGGGATCAAAGAAATGAGGAAGAGAAATGAAACCATTATTTAATAAGGGGATGAGTTTTTCATCAATTAACGAGGTATTCCAAACTTACATTAGTATTCTAAAAACCTGTCTACCAAACAATAACAATCACTTTGATACCCATACCTAATACCAAAACCTGTCCACCAAACACACTCTAAATTTGTCAAAAATCCATCAGGTAATCTGATTTATGGCAATCCCTTAAATGATCATGCTTTAGGAAATTAGTGGGTGTGTCGCATTGTTGAAAGAGGAAGATCTTACCACGCCGACGGAATGAAAGATGGGGTTTGATTCTGGCAATGGCTCAGCAATAAAAATGAAATAGTGGCCCATGACCCCTGTATGCATCTGGACATTGCTATAATTTGATACAATAGTTAGCTTCTCCATTGAAGCAATCTTGGTCGAGCTAGGTTGAGGGTAACAGGTTGACATTCCAACAATGTAACCATCTTCATTTCCTGCTTCTGTTCCGTTTCCATAAATTGGAAGTGAATTGCATAGAACCCGTCCATCCTATAGCATTGCAGTAGATAGATAAATCGTTAGGGAAAAAATGAGACATGATCTTTCACCTAACAAATTGTTCAACAAGAGTATTATATTTCCTCCCTATATTCAACAAGGGCCAAGTCCAACACCCATGTCCGTCTATTGTTCGCAAATTTTACCGTGGATCACGGTCTACAATGCATGGTAGTCCATGCATCAAAATGGGTGACGTCGTTTTGATTAATGAAAAGAAACGACTCTGTTCCGCACCGTTAATTTTGTCTGTATAACATATTAAGTTTCATTTTATATAGATTGCAGTTTCCTTTCAACACAATTATAGTTTCTTTTCGATATAACTACAGTTTCTTTTGATAATATAAAAACAAATATGATACTGTATCATTTGAGATGAACTGTATAGTAGTTTTATTTACGGAGCTCTGTTAAGACTTGACGGCAGTTACGTTATTTCTTTACTTACAGATAGTCCACGATATAACAACTGCTATATGTTCTATAAGGAAATAAAGTTAGGTCTTTGCTACTAAGAAAATTGTAGCTTTCGGCATAATAGTAAGTGATTGATCCTAAAAAGTGATATCAGAGACAGGTCACAAGTTCTGATCCCAATTCATATTATTAGTCTGGTTGAGAGAAAAGAATACTACCTCTCCAAAAAGAGTAGAGCCAATCCCTCCAATGTGTTGGTGGGCATAAGCATAGATGAGATCCCCACCCTTTGGCAAACTTACGGTTAAGCTTTTGGAATGAACACATTCATCAGCAGGCGTAGCAGCAGAACATGCCTCAACTTGGTATTCAATCTGAATAAATAAATAAATAAAAAAAACAAAAAAAAAAGTGAATATAGACTACACTGCTGAAACATGGTTATTTGGTAATGGAAAAATTAAAGAGCATTAATATTTAGCAGCGCAGAATAAAAAGAAGGTGAACCTCGCAAGTGTGTCTTCCCGGGAAAATATCAGACAATTCCAATGTATCAGCGACATCAAATAGATAAATCTTGACAGGGACAATAGAGGGGTTCCAATCAACATAAGTGACAGTGTACTTAAGGTAGAGCCCTCTCTTTTCACCCTGAAATCCTTGTTTCACCTTGCATCTTGCCCCATCATAACAGCATTTCATGCCTCCAGGATAGTCACCTAGACCTCTCCCTTCCTCATCTTTTGTCACATTATACAAATCACACCTACACTCAGCGCAACCCACCTTATTTTCTCCGGTGCCCCGTGTATCAATTGCATGTACATTAAGCATCCATCCTTCCTCTAATCCCGGGGGCGAATTCCCAACTTCTATTCCATATGGATCCGGAATAATAAAGTTTGTTTTCCTCGTCTCAGATCCCACCCCAAAATATTGTGGAAGTTCAGCACAAACCCCTGAGTTCCCTACAAGAAACGTTTTACCTGCGGATTTGACTATCTCATTGTTAGAAATTACGGTTAGAGATTGATTTTCATGAGATAAAATTTAGTTTATTGAAATTTTTACTATAAATACAGGATTTTTCATTGACAAGACTAAATTTTTCAATCTTATATTAGTTCAGGAAAATGGTGTAATAGGCCTTCAAACTTTAGCTGAAGAGTCAATTAAGCCTCTGAAATGTTTTAAAGTTGCAACTGAACCTTCAAATTCATTAAAATCAATTAAATAGGTCCAATTTACCGGTAACCAATAAGTTATTAGTAAATTTAAGCTATTAACCATCTAGTTGTTGTTGACCACCAAAAAAAACTTACCGTCAATTGACCAGATTTCACTATTGAAAAAATAAAAAAAAAAAACGACCGGTATGGCCGATCAGATTTGTTGAAGAGGCGACTAGTCCGAAGAGGAAACCATAAAACTGGTTGCCTTCTCCGGAGAGGAAACCATAACACTGGTTGCCTTCTCCGGAGAGACGACCACTATGTTCGGCGACTGACATTGGTCTCCTGACGATTTGTGGTCGGAAATGGTGCCGAGTAGGTCAGAGTGTCGCCGGAAACCTATTGACCTACTTATCACAGGTCACTAATTTATGTTTATTGCACCAAAACAAAATGTTGATGTGTATAATTGTAACCTTAAAAAGTTTAGAACCCTAATTGACTTTTAAATTTTGACAGTCAATTTGATCATTTTTCCTAATTCTCCTTCTACTACTGCTCCCAAGTCCCAACCTTTCTCCGCGAGTGATATCATTAGTCACCGGTATGAACTTATTTAACTATTTGAACATCATTAGAGGTCTTGGGCTAGGGCTTACCTTTGCGTATCATGTATCTTGCAACAACCCAGTGATGGAGATAAGTTTCATGAAGTGGGACAGACTTCCCTTCCTCATCAACTATTTCTGCATGAAACCCTTTCCAAGCAATATGACCTTTTGGAAAGTCCACACCAGTAAAGACTTTATTACTAACCGATCCAGGTTCCAGCTCAAACCTAGGTGATACAAAGCTTTCCACTTTCATGTCCATTCTTAGACTATGCTGTGAAGTGGGAGCAGCCATTGTCAACGCCACCAACATTATTATTGCTACCCAAAGCACCCAGGACGCCATCTTTAATTTTCTTCCTACAAAACAAATTAAAGTTACGATTTTTAGTTAGACCGAGACTGGTTTTTTTTTATTTGCGTGACCCTGTACTAAGTAAATAAGTGAGGCCCTATCAAAGTATAAATAAACTGTGAATTTGAAGAAAAATTGCAAAGAGAAAAATGCAAAAAAAAAAAAAAACCCTAATTTTGGGCCAATATAATCACAAATGCATACACAAATACATATACTAACTATTAGGCCAGGACTGGACTAGGGGGCCTGTACTGTTGCACATCTTGCACACCCTAAAATCCGGCCCTGAACCTTACCATTGTGCATAAAGAAAAAGAAAAAAAAAAAAAGAAGAAAAAAGCTGATGGATGGGAGTTACTTTGTGAAAATGCTAAAAGGTGTCTGAGAAATTGAGAGAATGAAGAGTGAGCTGAGAGATGAAGAAGTTGAGTATATATATAGCCTTCCAGGATTGGGGGAGGAGAAGTTTATGCATTATTATTTGCCGCTTTGAAACTGGCGCCTGTAATGTAATTCTCACTTCTCAGTAATTACAGTATTGTGGTCCTTTGTTCCCACGTTCACAAACAACACATGCAGTGTTGTGGTCCTTTGCTAGAATCCCTAGCTTCCTTCCTCCTTCCTCTGCCATAATTTCAATACAAACCTTATCAGTTATATTAATGGTTTCAATAAATTAAATTAATTTCTACCTTACCCTTCGCTACGCACAAATATAAGCATGCAGGGGCGGGATTTTAGGGCGTACAAGATGTGCAACGGTAAATTATACCGTGCACCACGGTGCACATAGCAATGTGCACCACATACGTAAACGACGTCGTTTTGAGCATTGTAAATTAACCGTTCGTTTTTTTGGAAATCACGTTTTTCGGTTCGGCCGATGTCTGTATTTATGTTAATATTCTGTGTATTCCAGGCAATCATTCTGTGTATTCTAGGCAACCGTTTTGTGTATTCTAGGCAACCATTCTGTGTATTCATGTTAGTAACACATGTTGTAATGTGTTTGTGCATTCGAATGTTTAGGAGGATGAATTCTGTGTATTTTGTGTTAATATTATGTGCATTCATGTTATTAACACAGGTTGTGATGTGTTTGTGCATTCGAATGTTAGGAGGATGAATTATGTGTATTTTGTGTCAATATAATATTCTGTGTATTCTGGGCAAACATTCTGTGTATTCTAGGCAAACGTTCTGTGTATTCTATATTATGATTATGTGTATTATAGATAATGAATTCCCTGGAGTCATTCGCGCCCGCGTCGCGTCCACTAACATCTGTGTATTTTGTGTCAATATTCTGTGTATTCTGGGCAAACATATTGTGTATTCTAGGCGAACGTTCTGTGTATTATAGATAATGATTATGTGTATTATAGACAATGAATTCCCTTGAGTCATTCGCGTCCGCGTCCACTAACATCGAAACAACGTCGTTTACGTTCGTGGTGCACATTGCTATGTGCACCGTGGTGCAGGGTATAACGATTGATGTGCAACCGCACAGGACTAGGGATGGCAATGTGCCCCGTCCCCGCCTAATTCCCCGCGGGGTCGGAGATGGGGACTATTTTCCATTCCCCGCCGGGGATGGGGACGGGGTCGGGGTTTCGGGGACGGGGACGGGGAGTATACTTCCTGTCCCCGCCCCGCCCCGTTGCCATCCCTACACAGGACCCAAAATTTATGTATTTGTGATTATATTGGCTCAAAATTAGTTTTTTTTTTTTTACATTTTTCTCTTTGCAATTTTTTCTTCAATTCGTAGTTTATTTATACTTTGATAGGACCTCACTTATTTACTAGTACAGCCGGACAAATAAAAAAATCGGCCCCGTCAACATGAAACAAATGATAAGGTAGCTTAGGTAAAAGCATATATCCATACGTACCGCAGCTGCGCTACTGGGAAGTCTCTTCGCGTATTCAGACCAACTTACCCTCAATGGCCACTTGATTAGTTGATTGTTTGCCAAAATATTCTTGCAATCATGCTCCGACGTAAACTTAATCAGAATATGCCTCTTATCAATCGATCTTATATCCGCCGAGCCTAGAAGATTTTTCTTTCTTTGAAGTAATCGTTTTTTCATAATTCTTTGGGAAAAGGTACAAATAAGCCACTGAACTATTTAGGAATTAACAATTAAGTTATCGAACTCGAATAAGCTCCAAATAAGTCATTGAACTTAGGAAAACTTAGCAATTAAGCCATCGGGCTCGAATAAGCTCCAAATAAGCCACTGAACTCAGAAACACTAAGCAATTAAGCCACTAAATCCAAAACAAATCCAAAAAAAAAAAAAACAATTAACATTTTTAACAGGTCATTTGTCTATTCCGGTCACCGGCGACGACTTTTCCGGTGACCGTCGAAAACTTTCGGCGGCGACAGTCGCAGGAAAAGTCGTCGCCGGTGGCCGAAATAGGCAAATGACCTGTAGAAAATGTTAATTGTTATTTTTTTTCCGATTTAGTGGCTTAATTGCTTTGTTTTTCTAAGTTCAGTGGCTTATTTGGAGCTTATTTGAGTTCGATGGCTTAATTGCTAATTCCCAAATAGTTCGATGGCTTATTTGTACCTTTTCCCTAATTCTTTTCCTGTTTTTTTTTTTTTTTAAATTTCTATGCCTTTTTCAAGAATTCTTGAATACACCCATATATGCTATTAATATTTTCTGGGTTTGGTGTTTATTTAATGTTTCAATTTAACGTTTCCTTTTCTAAATGATTTCAAGTTTATCTTGCAGAGTTGAATTTCTTCTC
>CM008339.1:13019442-13031671 GCA_002525835.2 Ipomoea batatas
AAAAAAAAAAAAAAAAAAAAAAAAACTGAAGATTGGTAAAGCTTCATGAACGACCTTGAACGTGACAACATTGGTTCGAAGTTCATGAATTAATTTTCTTGGTAGAATTAATTTGAGATGAAGATGTTGCAATTAAATCAAAAGTCAAAATCAAGGAGTCAACAAGAAATGGGTTCTCTCACAAATGAAATTCGAGAAGAAGCTAAGCCTAGGAGAGGCTAACTCAAGCATAAATTGATTATTATTTATTTGGAATTAAGGATGATCTCTTGAAGGAAAAGTGGCGTGGCTAACCATAATTAAATCATGGTGAAGATCAGATGATCTATCAAGTTGAAGTCAAAGAGGCTAACCTCAAAGAGAGGATGACCATCCACAATTAAGCCTAGGAGATCAGAGGCTAACTCTAAGAAAGAGGATGGTCGTGTGCATTCAATTGATGAAGGGGCAAACTTACAATTTATTGAGAAGGAGGCTAACCTTGTGTTATGAAGGGAAGAGGCTGACCTACATCTCCATTCTAAGAAGAGGTAGGTTGACGTATCATGTAATTCAAGGAGGAAGCCAACTAATTTTATCTCTAAGAGAGGCTAATTAACCATGGCGTGACCAAAGAAGGAAAATGGGGATGATCTATTTTTATGAATATGAATATTCTAAAGGAGGTCAACTGCCAACTTCTTATTACATGAATATAATTTTATATGAAGGAAATATTTATTTCCAAATATGGCAAGAGGATGACACTTAAAGAATAATTCAAAGAATGCAAAAATTCTTGCTACTTGAAGCTAAAATCAAAATCAAATTGAGGAAAGTCAAAACACTTTTATGTGGAATTAAATTATGCTCAAGCAAGAATCACCAAGTTGAGATGATTCAGAGCAACTTGACTTATAAAATACGAACAAGTCAATTGTTCACATTATTAGTAGATAAATTAAAGTCAAGGAAAGGTGGCTACAAGCTTCAAGACAAATTCATGTCAGTGATTAAAGAAGACGTTGCAAAATTATCAAATGCAAATAAATATTCAAAATCATCTAACAAAGCCATCAAAGTTGACGAATATCATCTGAATATAATTAAAGCTCCGAAATGTATAATGGACAAATAGCTAATTTAGCTATAAATACCCAAGAAGACTTGAAGACAAGCATGATGAACACAGAGACAAAAAGGGGAACAACAGTGAGATATCTAATTAACCAAGGGCTAGTATTGAGCTAAACACGAAATAAAATCAAGTCTTAGAAAGAAATCATTTTATTTCTTGAGAAAACATTGTAGGAGTGTAGCTTTGTGCGAAACACTTGGGGGAAAACTAAGTGTAGCTTTGTGCAAGACACTTGGTTGGTGTAGGAGTATAGCTTTGTGCGAGATACTCGGGTTGAGCGTAGCTTTGCGTGCGAGGCGCTCGGGATTGAGTGTAGCTTTGTGCAAGACACTCGGAGTTGTAGAAGTGCTAGAAGGGCACTTTGTCACTATTGTATATGGGTGATTGAAGATAGTGAAATCCCCCCTTAGAGTGAAAAGAAAAGAGTGGATTAGGAGGATTACACCACCTTTAAACCACTATAAATCTCTCTGTCCATTTATTTACTTGCGTACATATTTTCATGCATACTTATCTGGTTCATCACATGCATTAAATACTTTGTTATACTGATCATTTTAGCATATAGGATTTCGTGTCAAATGCATGTGCATGCAAGACATAATTTATATTTGACTCATATTTCAAGAGTTTCCAACATGTTGCATGTGAAAGAACTCTTCATTTTTACGTGGTTTACTTATAGCACTTTACAGTATCTATTTTCCGCTGCGAACTCTAATTTGGTTATTTGTTTTATGCTTGTTACTTAGAATTGAAATTACCAAAGTGTTATAATATTTTAAATTGTTGAAAAGTCTATTCACACCCCCCTCCCCCTCTAGACTTTTTCCACCCTATCGGGACCAACATAAGTATAATAATATAGTGCTCCTGTACAATTAACCATTTAATATATGTATACACAGTAATTAATACTTGCAAACCTCTATACAATTAACTATGAACCTTTGGAAATATTAAGATTAACCCAACAAGATAAGCCCAAAAAGAATTCTGAGAAGAGCACGCCTCAAATTGCCTGAAGCGACTCAAGGTAAGCTTGACTATGGCTAGTGTAAGCTCAACCAACGAGCTAAGCCTTGTGAGGCCATGCCTAGAGAATATGAGGTCAATGCAGCTGTGTGGGATGTCCAATTTACTTATGGAGCATCCCGATAGCTTAGACAATGAGAATACGAGGTTAATGCAGCTGTGTGGGATGTCCAATTTACTTGTGGAGCATCCCGATAGCTTAGACATTGTCTGGAGGCTGTTAGGGACGCTCATATATGTGCACATTATGCATTATCTAGACGTCAACATGTCATCTTCATTACAAACACTTGACATTATAATACTTAAACATTTAATAGCAAGACTCCGACATTTCTTTGTTCTTGAGTGCAAAAAGGTGAAACCCCTCGTTTAGTATTATCTTGTTATTGTTATTCACTTTAAAATAGCTACTTTAGTTCCCGTTTTAATTATTTTCGTCAAAACTACTATATATAGCATTACTAAATAAAATACAATAATTAAATATCCTTAAAGAAAAACTAAAGCATCACACCACTCTATCCTAGTACATACTAATTAATTCTACCAAATCTCATATGAACGAAGTCCTAAATTGTCAACTAGGGAAAGCGTTCGTTAACATGTCCAAGATACTAAGAAAACATTAACAAACTCAAACCCTACTGATCGAAGTTCTCTCTCTTTTGCTTCCTTCACGGCCGCCACCTCCGTGAAGCAAGCCGATCGGAGGCGGCGTCCAATCATCTTCCCCTGCTGCTATCTCCACCTCAGGCAGCGTCCATCTTTATTGTCTTTTCTGCATTCACTGTTTTCTCCTCCATCTCCACCGCCACCGGTCGTTACTCTCTTATTTTCGCACTATTGTTTCCCTTTTCTTTATTTTATTGGTTTAATTTTGTTTGAAGTTTTTGTGTTTTTCCTCTCGTTGTTTTGACGAGTTTCTTCCTCTAGTTTACTTGGCGAGTTCTTTTTTCATAATGCGTGAAACGATAAAACTAGTCATAGCGTACGTGAATCTCATCCTGGGTGACAAACATGACAATGAGAAAGAGACTCCTATGGACTATGATATGCAATACAGCCCAATGGAGATATTGTCAATAAATAGAAGAATGGGGATGTAGATATTCCCAATGGATAGAAGAATGGAAATAGATACTCAGGTTGTGTGCAAGACTATTCAACCAGTGTCAGTCTTGGGTACGTTTGACCAAATCATTGAAGAAGCTTTAAGTTCGTCCAAAGAATTCGGCTTCAAATTTGTGAAACAGTCTGCGAATCAAGTTTTCTATGCTAGGGAAGTTGTTTCTATGTCTGACTGTAAGGAATGTTTAACCATTCCATCGATCTTTATTGTAAACGTTTCAGCCTATGATTAATGAATTAGCTTCTTTATTTTCAAAAAAAAAAAAAAAACATGTCCAAGATACTTTGAATTGAATGAGAGGAGAAATATAATATAATGTAAATATGATGCATTTAATGAAGGCTTAAATTGGGCAGTTGAGAGCTGGTATATATGTAACGTGCGTTATACTTGTATTGTGGTCTCAATTTAATAAAAGCAACAACTAAATAAACATATTTCCGCCAAGTACTTTGTAGTCCAGTGGCATCAAACCCTTCCTGTTATACGGGAGGCAATGCTGACTCTTGTGCTTCAATTGGTTGAGAAAGTAGTTATGAACAGATACTGCATTGTAATAGAGTGAGTAAAAAAAATAAACATATTTCCTAGGTTTTTTTTTTTAATATTCTGGTACCATATCTCATTCATTGATCTAGCTGGTAATTGGTCGTTTTCTTATTAGAAAATAAATATATTTACACAAGATTTTATGGTATATCCATAGGAGCAAGTTTTCACTTATTAAGATTTTTGTTTATTACCAATTCTTCACCCAACATTAATATAATGTGCAATGGTTTATCTTGTAGTATGTCATTCATTTCAACGACTCTCACCAATATTGGATTCAAAATTTAGATTGAACTTTGTTTTAAATTCAAAAAATAAAACTAGTGATTCATGTGAAGACTCATTAATTAAAATACTAAAATAGATTGTCACCTATAAATCTAGGACCAAAAATGAAATTAGCTCTTGAAATTAACACCAAGAAATTAATGAATGATGAGTATAAGAAACGAGAATGAAGATTGATGAAATATAATTGCATGGAGCAAATTTTGTATAGTGTGTAATTAAATTCAGTATAAGTGAGAGCATGTTTGTTCATTGCATCGCATTGTCTATTTATACATGCTTTATAACAGACATAACCTTTTGCACATATTGCTCGGTTATTAGTACTGAGTCATCGCAAATTATATCGTGGACCGCGCATCAAAACAACGTCGTTTTGATTAATGAAAACAGACAGATGAAACCACCCCCGTTCCGCGTCATTCACTTTCAGTTCATATACACTGCAGTTACATTTCAACACAACTGCAATTACATTTCAACACAACTACAGTTTCATTCGATAATATAAAAAACACAAATGTGAAACTGTTATTCAGTATCAGTTCATATACACTGCAGTTACATTTCAACACAACTACAGTTACATTTCTATATAACTACAGTTTCATTCGATAATATAAAACACAAATATGAAACTGTTATTCAGTATCAGTTCATATACACTGTAGTTACATTTCAACACAACTACAATTATATTTGATATAACTACAGTTTCATTCGATAATATAAAAACAAATGTAAGTCACTATCTTTTGAGATGACCAATAGTATCAGTGACCACGGTCCACAATGCATTGCTCTTGATATATCTTATTTCTCTTGAGTTGCAAGGGCAAGAGAAATCAACTAACCTTAGCTATTAGGTTTAGTGTAGCAAAGCTAAAGTTCTAGACTTGCTTGAGACTCACACCATATGTCATGATTTCATTAATAAAAGAACAAGAAAAGAATAAAAAATGTAACTCATTTTTTTAAATGGATAGAGCCTAACATTTAAGTAGGTTAGGTACTAGGTAGTAAAAATTGAAAATATTTATAATATTACTTATCAAATTATTCATCAATAAACAAATAGAGGCAAACAATTAAACAAACATTAAATGGTACTAAAAGGACCAAACACGGTACTGCCATTAATTTTTTATTTTTTATTTTCAAGTTTTGTTGAAGTATGAAAATACTAGAATCCATATTTAATTTGTCCCATGTCGTATATAATATTATTCCAAAAACAAGGTGACACTGTATGTAACTCAATTTAAGTGTTAAGATTTCACGCTATGACTATTTTATATTTTGTGTAACCTAAACTATTAAACTTTCCTCATTTCAGTCTCTCTATTAAGTCTGTACTTCATGTACTAATTAATAGAGAAATTAATATTTAATACCCTTTAAATTAATTAGAACTAAAAAAATAAATAAAATAATTTTTAGTCCCTCTATTATTCTTTGCTAATTGTATATTTTAGTTTTTAACTCTTTGTTGAAAAAGATCGTGTGTCTTGAATTAAAAAAAAAAAATTCTAATTGTGTCTAACCAATTTTAAACAAATTAATCCTTATGAAAAAAAAACTAAACAGAAAACTTAAACTACAACACAATGGTTTCTTAACGCAGTTTAGAGCAATACTCCTACGTCTGCGGGGCCACCCACGAAAATCCAATTCACTAAGAAAAACAAAGAATTACAAAAATAACAATATCAACACTATTAAACAATGGACTAGGTTGAGTACAATAAATAATTCTTCAAATCTTCAACTGTGGACGGTTCGTGCATGCGAATCACCAAGCCTTCAAGAGCTTCATCATAATTGCGAATAACATTTGAACACATAGCTTTAATCTTGTATGAAATATGAGATAGCCTTGAGAATAATATACTTCGTAAAATGTGTAATGAAGAAATAAAGTATCCTTGATATATTTGATAAATTCTCTAAGAATTTCCCTTTTCAATTCGGAAGCATCACTGAAGTAGCAAACAACTATTTATACACGAATTCTCATAACCAACTCACTCCTCATTTGGAAAACCCTAATGCTGCCTCCCTTTTCTCTCTAAAACAAAAAGCTTTTCTCTGCTGCTCAACTTCGGCATCCACCGCCGGCTTCCGGCCGGAGCTCTAATGGAGCTTTGAGCCGGCAGTTTTGGTCACCTTCTACGTTTACACTCGCTCTTCTTCCGTCCCGACCACCGTTGCAGCTTCGTCCGCCTTCGACCACCGCCACAGATCTTCTTCTTCTGTTTTCTTTCCCTTTGAATAAAATAATAGTAGGTAGGTATTGGGGTTTGTGTTGGTAGTCTTGAACTCCCAACCCTACTTTGGCTTTACCACTTTTTATTTTCTCTATTATTGTGTTTTCCTCTCGTTACTTTCACGGGCTTTTTCCTCTCGTTACTTTCACGAGCTTTTCATTATCATTAGCATAAATCGTTTAGTTTGGTTTCGGCAAGTGTTGATCTTATCATGGGCGAGCAAAAAAGAATGATGATGAAGACCCAGATCTTTGATGAAGCTTTAAGCTCCTTGAAGGAATATAGCTTCCTAGTTATGAAACAGTCTGCGATTCAAGTTTTCTATAGCATAGTTAGAAAAGTTGTTTCTATGTCTGACTGTAAGGAATGATTTACCATTTCATTGATCGTTGATGTAAACGTTTTATGTTATGAATTAATGGAATAGTTACGTTTACTTTCAAAAAAAAAAAAACTCACTCCTCATTTCAAAATGTCATATTTCCTCCATATTCTCTTCACCACAAAATTCAAATACGATTGTAAAATAATGGCGAATCACTTTAAAGACTGATTATGTCCAAACACTAACCCAAATCTTGAGATAACTCCAAAAGCAAGTCTAGACAGTTTTAAAAGAATAATTCGAACTTATACTTAGCCTAACGTGTGACAAATATATAATTTAGCCAAGTTTCTAACATGTATCAATTGTAGATTTACAATCTCTCCCTTTGGCAATTATTTGACAACACCTACTGATGATTAACAAATGTATTTTGTATTTTCTGAATAATACATGAGAGAGAGAGAGAGTCCTTTTAATATATTGTACCGAGGACTCTCCTATTCTATTGCTAACCAACTGAGACTACATTACAACCACAGGAAAAGGAAACATATAATAAGGAAATAATAAATAGATAGTAACATCCAAATATAACATAACTCACACACCCCCTCAAGCGCAAGGTTGGATCTCGACAACATTGAGCTTGCGTCGAAGAGCCTGAAAGCGCGGAGCAGGTAAAGGTTTGGTGAAGATATCTGCGACTTGATCCTGCGAGGAGATAAAATTGACCACGAAATCTCCCGAAGCAACTTTGTCTCGGACGGAGTGAAAATCAATTTCCACATGCTTAGTCCTAGTGTGGAAGACCGGATTAGCCGCGAGATAGGTGGCGCCAAGATTATCACACCATAAGTGAGCTGGTTTTCCAGAGTCAAGCCCAAGCTCACGGAGAAGAGAGACGACCCAGGTGACCTCTGCTGAAACATCAGCTAACCCTTTATATTCTGCCTCTGTGGAAGAACGAGCCACAGTGCGTTGTTTCCGAGAGACCCAAGAAACGAGGTTATCCCCAAAAAAGACTGCATACCCACTGGTTGATTTTCTGTCCACAGGGCAGCTGGCCCAGTCGGAGTCAGAGTAGGCATGAATCTCTGTGGATGACGAAGGTGATAGTTGAAGACCAAATTGTTGCGTGCCTTTGACATAACGAAGTACCCGCTTAAGAAGGCCCCAGTGTTCTGCAGTCGGAGTATGCATAAACTGACAGAGCCTGTTGACTGCAAAAGAGAGATCAGGCCTAGTAATAGTGAGATACTGAAGAGCACCGACAATGCGACAGTATTGAGTAGGATTATCAAATATCTCAGGTGACGGAGTAACTAGTTGTGTTGTTGTAGCTGGAGTGGCCAAAGCTTTGCAATCTACCATACCTGCACGTGTTAAGATGTCACTCATATAGCGGCGCTGTGACAAGAGAAACCCATGAGAGGTCTTAATAGTCTCAATGCCCAAGAAAAAATTAGGAATGCCCAAGTCTCGAATCTTAAAGGTTCCGGAGAGTCGAAGAAGTAGGATGTCAATTAGTGCGCCGTCATTACCTAGCATGATAATGTCATCGACATAAACCAGTAGATAGACCCTGGAGGTACCGGATGTATAGTAAAAGAGTGAGACATCTGTTTTGGAGGCCGAAAAACCTGAGGTACACAAGAAATCATGTAGCCGCTTGAACCACGCACGCGGTGCTTGTTTGAGGCCATATATGGATCGCTGGAGATGGCAAACATGAGTCGGGTGAACAGGATCCTCATAACCTGGTGGTTGTTTCATGAATACTGTCTCGGGTAAGTGCCTGTTCAGGAATGCATTGTGAACATCTAGCTGTCGGAGTATCCAGTTGTTCGAGACAGCTAATGAAAAAAGTAATCTAACTGTAGTAGGTTTGACTACTGGACTGAAGGTGTCGAAGAAGTCCTCTCCAGCCACTTGATTGAAGCCTTTTGCAACAAGACGAGCCTTATGGCGCTCTACTGAACCATCTGCCTTTTTCTTGATTCGGAAAACCCACTTGCACCCAATCACGTTCATACTAGGGTCTGGTGGAACTAGTTTCCAAGTATTGTTGTGCAGTAAGGCATTAAATTCCTGGTCCATGGCGTCACGCCACTGTGAGTGACCAACGGCTTGAGAGTAACATGTGGGTTCAACCGTGGTATTGAGGGCATAAAACTGTTCACCAGTGCCGCGAGTTTTACGCCGAGTTCGCATAGCATGACCATATGTTTGTGTCACATGTGTTGTAGATCGAGTTTGATCCGAGTCCGATTGAACCTCAGAGGGAGCCTGTATCTCCAACGGAGGTGGGTCCTGATTCAAGGGTAAAGTTGTGGACGCCACTGTAGCCGGCGCAGGAATAGTAATAGGACATATGCCCCAAGGTGGAGTATTCAAGTCCTGCGATGAGTTAACCTGTAAAGCAGAAGCAAAGGGAAACACAGACTCATTAAATCGTACATGACGACAGATATAGACAGCCCCAGTTTTCAGATCCATGCAGCGATATCCCCTAAACGAAACAGGGTAACCTAAGAAGGCGCAAGACGCTGATCGGTATTCCATTTTGTGGCGATTATAGTGGCGCAGGTAGGGAAAACACTGACACCCGAAGACACGGAAGAAAGTGTATGTAGGCTGAGTGTTGAAGAGACGGAAGTGAGGACTTTCAAACTGTATAGCGGCTGAAGGAAGACAATTTATTAAGTGAGTAGCTGTTTCAAAGGCGTAGTCCCAGTATATTTGTGGTGTGGAACTATTAGCTAATAGTGCAAGTCCAGTTTCGACTATGTGTCTGTTGCGGCGCTCAACTCGGCCATTTTGTTCGTGAGTGTATGCACACGATTGTCTATGAATTATGCCAAGGGATTCGAAGGTTTTGTGAAGGCGAAGATATTCACCCCCCAGGTCGGACTGTATGGATTTGATAGAACGCGAAAACCGTCGTTCTACCATCAGCCGAAAAGAATCAAAAATTTTATAAATATCTGATTTTAACCGTAAGGGATAAAACCAGCAGTAACGAGAGAAATCGTCTACAAAAAGTACAAAATACCGGGACCCGGTGGAAGAAATGACTGGAGACGGACCCCAAATGTCCGTGTACAATAAGTCTAAAACATTGTGACTATTATTCGTAACCCTATCTAAAGGAAAGCGTGCCGATTTGCCAAGTTGGCACGCTGTACAAATATGAGAACTATTACTAGAACTAACTGGACATTGTCAGAGTACACGACTTAAGACTTGACTGTGCGGATGCCCGAGTCTTTGATGCCAGATTATTGAGGAGGCTCGAGCAGACACGAACGCAAAATGCGACCGGGGAATAGACAACTTGTAAAGACCGCCAACTGTTGACCCTCTAAGCAGAATTGCCCGCGTTTTGGAATCCTTCACAAGAAAACAATTGTTATGAAATTCAAAAAAGACTTTGTTTTCGTTTGTGAATTTAAATACAGACAAAAGAGGCAACGATAATTTATGGACACATAATATGTTAGGCATAGACAGAGATTTTGACTCGGATGGAATAACTGCATGGCCGATTTTCGAGACTGCCAAACCTGCGCCATTACCGACCTTGAGCACGTCACCACCTGTATATGTCTCGGACTGTGTCAGCATGGATTCATTTGGCGTTGCATGGGATGATGCTCCCGTATCAGGATACCACCCATCCGATACAACATGTTGGTTTTCTCCATCAACAGCAACATTTACACGCGGTTGTGGACGGTCATCATACCTCTTGAAGCAGTTAACGGCGGAGTGACCATGAGACCTACAGATCTGGCAACGGGGACTACCGCCGCCGCCACCACGTACATTTCTGCCGGAGTTCCCTCTGCCACGCCAACCACGTCCGCGGCTGTTTCCAGTGTGTCGTCCGCCGGAAGCCGACTGACTGCTGCCGCGCCCTGCATACAACGCAACCGAATTCTGGACATGAACAGCGGAGTCAGAAGCGGTGAAATCATCAGAGTTAATAAACTCTTGGTTTTGAAGATGATCGGCGAGCTGGGCTAGGGTGACTGTCGCGGTGGAGACGATGAGTGCACTGGCCATGGAGCGGTACTCCGGTCGCAGGCCGCGAAGGGCGTACAGAACCTGTTCATCAGGAGATAGAGGACGACCGGCAAGGGAAAGCGCCTCAACGATCATCTGCGCACGTCCAAGGTACTCGGCCGGTGACTGATTTCCTTGGCGCAAGGTCTGAAACTGCCCAAGGAGACTTAGGCATCTTGAGCGGGATGACGATGCGAGCGCAGCGGTAATGGCCTCCCAAACCTCCCGGGCAGTGAACCGGCCGACGGCGAGGTACATAACCTCGTCGGTGAGCGAAGAGATTAAGAGAGACAAGATCGACTGATCTTGTTGGATCCAAGCGTGATACGCTGGATTGGACGGCACCGGTGTGGTTGACGAAGACGACGCAGCGGCCGGTGGCGTGGGAGTAAGAACCGCCAGCGGGCAGGGGTGAGAGCCGTCAGGAACCCGAGCAAGCCCTGGCCGCGAAGAAACACTACTACACAGACGGCTTTTAACGTCGGCTAAGTAGACCCTTTAACGTCGGCTAAAGACGTTGTAAGTGTACACATACAACGTCGGCTAAAAGTTAGCCGACTTTGTAAGGTACACATACAACGTCGGCTATATGTTACCCGACGTTGTAAGGTACACATACAACGTCGGCTATTTGCAAATAGCCGACATTGTAGGGAATTTGAAAACTACTTAAATACCCTACAACGTCGGCTATTTACAAATAGCCGACGTTGTAGGTACCCTACAACGTCGGCTAATTACAAATAGCCGACGTTGTTGGTACCCTACAACGTCGGCTAATTACAAATAGCCGACGTTGTTGGTACCCTACAACGTCGGCTAATTACAAATAGCCGACATTGTAGGTAATTTGAAAACTACTAAAATACCCTACAACGTCGGCTAATTACAAATAGCCGACGTTGTAGGTACCTTACAACGTCGGCTAATTACAAATACCCGACGTTGTAGGTACCTTACAACGTCGGCTAATTACAAATACCCGACGTTGTAGGTAATTTGAAAACTACTAAAATACCCTACAACGTCGGCTCTTTACAAATAGCCGACGTTGTAGGTAATTTAAAAACAAAAAAATTACCCTACAACGTCGGCTAATAAGACTAGCCGACGTTGTAGGGTAATTTTTTTCTTTTAAATATTCATTTTATTTTTCTATTTACACCCAAAACCTGCTCAAATATATATATAGCTATCACAATCACATTCAAAACATGTACAATTTATATTTATAATATCAAAATTAATAAAAGCAATAAATCTCACAATTGATAATAATTAATAATACAAGTTCATAAAAAATTATCACATTACCAAAAGCAATGTATTAATCCATTCAATCAAAATTAATATTCAATAAAATATCAATAATAAATTTATCAATAATTGAGTTTACATAACACTGCCAATATCACATTTCTTTCTCTAATGTGTTTCAGCATTTT
>CM008339.1:13129041-13139242 GCA_002525835.2 Ipomoea batatas
ATATTAAAGAATTTAAACCAAAATTGCAGGTTTGATGTTTATTACTCCGTATATAGTATTTCTTTTGACATTTTATAATTTTTTAAAATGCATTATAATTTAATTAGACTGAAATATAAAGAAAAGCTAACCACTGTTTTTTTTTTTTTTTAAATATTTTGATCTCTACAGCATTTTAGATGCTTGCAGATTTTAAAGTTGGAATTTTGCTACAAACTTAAAAGAGCTCCAAACTTTGTTGGAGCACATAGTCTAAAAGAGTTATCCCTTTGTGGTTGTTCAAAGTTGGTTAAATTGCCGCAATCAATTGGAGATTTAGAAAATCTTGTTGAGTTAGATTTGAGGTATTGCAGGGATCTCAATGCGCTTCCTAGTAGCATTTGCAACTTGAAGTCTCTTGAATATCTTAATCTGCATGGGTGTTCCAAGATAAAAGAATTGCCTATTGACTTTGGAAAATTGAAGTGGCTAGAATTCCTTGATGCACGTGAGACGTCCGTGACACATCTACCCACTTCTTGTGGATCTTTGAGACATCTCAAGAATCTGATACTAGGGCCGGAACGTCTTTGTTGGACGGATTATGATAAGGAATGTATTGGGCATTCAAACACTAATTTATGTTCCTTGGCTACTCTACAGACTCCTTACAAGTATGTGCAACATTTAGATCTTCAAATTGGTGATGGGGGTTTATCCTTATTGAGATGGTTAGATCTAAGCTATAGTGATTTTGATACCCTGCCCTTTAACCTTTCTCATCTTTCCAAGCTAGAAAATCTTGTTTTGGACAACTGTCCGAACCTTTTGGAGATTAAAGACGATCTTCCACTTAGCCTATGTGAATTCTCAGTAAAGAATTGTCCCTTGTTGAAAAGTGTACCAGATCTGTCTGGGTTATTAAGGCTAGAGAGATTGTATCTGGGCAAGTGCAGTAACTTGATTGAGGTTGTAGGTGTTGAGAATCTGGTTAATTTACATACAATGAACATAAGAGGGTGTAGCGCTCTGAGCAGTAAATATTGGTGCGAGAACTTGTTGAAGGTTAGTACAGTACAGTACAGTGATCTCTGTGTCTGAAACTGCCTGCATATATGCTGCTTTTAATTTAATGCTGCTTTAATTTGTCATACTGAATATATAGTAGATGGTAGTGCTTAATTAATTAATTAATTTTGAAGCATTATATTATATTGATTTGTTAATATAATATAATATAAACGTTGCTGCTGCAGGCACTTTTTAAAAGCCCAAAGATTGGATACGATGGATGGGTTAGCATTCGTGTTTCAAAAGAGATGGTTCCACAATACTTGCGGAGGAGGAGCAAGGAAGTAGTTGGAGTTGGAGTTGGGGAATGCTCATATGCAAATTACACTACTCATCATCTGCAATTGTTTTTGAAGAATAAACGGATATTTATCATTGTCATGGTTTCATGGTCGTTATGGGAATCCGACCGAAATAAGGAGTTGTCCTGCAAAATATATGAGCAACGCAATGGAGTGGAAGAAGTAATGCTGCTTATAGAGTTTAATCTGTTTACGCTAAAAGAAGTTGAAGATAATTTGAGTATTGAGACATGTATAGTATATGAGGATGACGGTGAATTATACTTCTTTCCTATAAACTCAAAGGTGGTGTATAAATTTAACCCAAAAAAAATCGACAAAATTGTCGACCTCACCCTCACTACTGCAGATTCCACACCCACCTTCTCAATAGCGTGGTAGCGGGCGAATTCGAGAAAAGCATCACCAATTTTCACTCACGAGGAGTGATACGGCCTGGATGAAAAATTCCGATTCCACGGTCGACAAATTTCAACCTAATTTGTAGGTTTGACATTACATCTTTTTAACAAAAGGCATCGCAATTTAATTAAACTAAAAGATAATAAAGGAAAAGCTGACATCTGCTTTTTATATTTTGATTTCAACAGGATTTTGGATGCTTGGATGTCTTAGAGCTTGTTGGTTGCAAGAAGCGTAAAAGAGCCCCAAACTTTACTGGAGCACCGAAGACACTGTCCCTCTATGGTTGTCCCTTGCTGGAAAACGTACAAGATCTTCCACTTAGCCTAGTGAAATTGTCCATTGCTGGAAAATGTACAAGATCTATCTGGCTTATTAATGCTACATGAATTCTATCTTTATGAGTGCAGTGATTTGATTGAGCTTCCAGGTGTGAAGAGTCTGGTTAATTTAGATCCCATTGACATACATGGTTGCAGCACTCTGAGGAGTAAATCTTGGTGTGTGAAGTTGTTCAAGGTTAGTCATCTCTCTCTCTCCCAAACTGCCTCAAATAATACTTTTTCATAGCATGTATGTGGTAATATAATGCTGCCTGCTTGTCATGCATATATTTATATACGCAGGCATTTCTTCAAAACCCAAACCATCAACAGTTTAGAATGTGGGTTTTAAATGACATGGTTTCAAAAGACTTGTGAAGCAACGAAGTAGTTGGAGTTGGATGTTCAACAAATTACAGTTTGCCATTGTTTTTGAAGAAAAAAGGTCGGATTCTTTGAATACTATATGCAAAAAGGTATATAAAATTCTTTGCAGTCTTGAACACAATCTTGTGATGCATATGTCTCGTGGTATTGTGGGCAACATTGATTATGAGTTACAACTTTGATGAAGTCTTTAATTATGGATTTTAAATACTACAGAACTGATGATGATGAGTGGTATTGCTGCAATCCTTCGGTTTCCATTGCCCGACCTAGATGACATAGAGATGTGATGCAGTGGAGGAAGGAGTGCTTAATCACATTCTGTCTCCATTATATTGATGTGAGATTCCTCAAAGATAGAGAGCTTAGTAGGTGATGATTGAATTACATATACTTCCCATTCACCTTATATTACTTGTATTGTACTGTATATAGTCTTCACAAGAACAGAGCTATCATCTTCATAAGCAAATGGGATTTGGGTATTTGATATACCGCATCATTTGGTATCTCGCTCAATCTTTTATGTCAATTTAATGGAAAACTGATAAGTGAACTTCAATTGTAAGGAATAATATTTCTGTCACATTTTTTAAAAGTTTAGTGTAGGCGAAAACACCCATCACATTTTGTAGATGTATGTGCTTTTAGTTTGAATATAAGAAGTATTTTTTTTTTTTACAAGTAGATGCGATAAATGAATTATTTATTCAAATTGTTTAATTTTCATTTGTCTATGTATGCTTAGTTGTTTAGTACTTTGTATACAGTATATATGAAGTAGGGGAGAAAAATCTTGTTAAAATCAAATGCTTACCTTTACGTCAAAAGTTATAGCTAGTAACAGTATGTTTTAATGCTAGAATGTTGAAATTAACACTCTAAATTTCTATCTAACAAATCTATTGTTGTACTCCATGGAATCAAGTTTGTAGAATAGTACTCTCAAATCAAGCTTGCATCTGCTTTTTGTAGTAACAGTAACATTGTGGCCTACATGCATCTGCTTAATTTTTGGGTTATACTACATGTCTTCTTAAATTTTACTCCACTTTTACTTAATGATATGACAAACAAGAATATTTTTATCATGTGGATTCTAAGAAAAGTGTTTATATCAAGAATTTGTGACAGGGAGAAGTTGAGTAAAACGTTGGAGTCTATACAGTATTATATTTTTCTTAATTTGTGAGATTGTGCTTGGTTTTTCTACATTTGTACGTGAGTTAAACATCGGTTTGACTACCGTGTTAGTGCTATCTTTGGCCCTGTTTGGTAAATGGATGTTGGCTGATTGAGTTGTCTGTTTGGGTTAGAAGGTATGATTTGGTGATAATATTAACTGATTGTAGAAAGTTGTTTCATAAATTAGCTGTTAGCTGATAGCTATTTGGCATAATTTCTTTTCTCAAAAAGCTAATTGAAAAGGCTGCTTTGAGTAGCATTTTGAATTTTAGCATTTTGGAGTTACAAAAAACTTATTAACCAAACAATTAATAGTGGTCAAATAAGCCAAAATTGGCTGATAGGATGATTACACGGCCTTTGTCTTGTACAAGTATGAGAAATCTTGATACTTCTAGGGTCAAAAGATGTGATCATTAGATACTAAAATTTCACATGTTGATTTAAACTCCTGATATTTTCTATGCAATACCCTACCATTTAACCATTGTCATCTTTCCACTCTAAAAGGTCCCTGTTTAATGGATTGCCAGAACCTTCAAATGGTTCAAGAACTTTCACTACTTAGCCTAGAGGAGTTCAATGCAACTAATTGTCTCTTGCCATAAAAGGTACTATGCCATCTTTCAAATTTATGGAAACTCAATTTGAACAAATGTCGAGAACTTCAAATTCCACCTAGACTAGAAGAGTTCTGCATGGTGGGTTGTCTCTTACATCTAAAGGTAGTAGGTCATCTCTCCATATTAACAATTATTGAATTGGAAGATTGTCATAACCTTCAAATGCTTGAAGAATTTCCACCAAACCTATGGGAACTCAAGATAAACAATTGTCTTTTGCTGGAAAATAAGGTACTAGGTCTGTCTAACCTAAAACATCTGCAACAATTGTGTCTTTCTAACTGCAATAACTTAATTGAGCTTTATGGCCTAGAGAATCTCGTTTCAATAGAAACAATTAAGATAATAAATTGTAGTGCTTTGACTATTGATCCATAGAATAACTTCAATTCATCAAGGTTTTTGATCATCTCTAATCTCTCTAACTCTCCCTCTAATGCTTTTTCATAGTAGATAGTAATATTTGTAATGCATGTACTTCTGAATCTGTGTTTTAAAATACAAAACCACCACTGTTGTACGCACTAGAGGTGTGTATATATAGAGTTCCATCATATCCATCTGAAGGTAGAGTGGAAGATATGGTAAATTTGGAGATAAAATTCATCCATATATAGTATATGAAGAAGAAGATGGTGAAGTACGCATCTTTCCAATGAACCCAAATGTGGAGATAAAGTATCTGAGTCATTGAACACCTGGAGACATTCAAGGAGAGGAACAGAGGACAACTGCACTGTTCTCCCATGCAGTTTGTGGATAATAGTCACATTTGGAAACATTTTCTCTCTTATACATATGGAGTTCAATCCGGACAAAGATGGTCTTAGGATACCTGAAAGCATTGAAATTTTGAGTGGGTTGATTTGTGTGTTATTGAGTCTTGATGGATAATTGGTTATCAAATTAATAGACTAATTGGACTAATATTTATTTATTTAATTGGATTGATTAAATGACTCAATAAATAAGTAAATATTTAATTGGTCTAATTATTTAATTGGATGTTGGATTGTTCTGTCCAAGATAGTAGACTATTTAATTAAGTTGGACTAGGTCGTTTGCATTAATTGGGCTGCCTAATTGGTGGGTTTGACATTGTTTGGTCAATCATGAATATATGCAGTTGTTATATCATGGACCATGGTCGCAAAACGACATTGTTTCTTTAAGTAAAGAAACGGCTGTCGTCAAGTCTTCACGGAGCTCCGTAAATGAAACTACAGTTTATCTCAAATGGTACTGCCTCACATTTATTTTATATTATCAAATGAAACTGTAGTTATATCCAAATGAAACTGTAGTTGTGTTGAAAGGAAACTGCAGTGTATATAAAATAAAACTGAATAACAATTTCACATATTTGAGTGTATATTTTTAAATGAAACTGTAGTTATATCGAAATGATAGGGATACTTTAGTTGTGTTGAAAGGGAACTGCAGTGTATTATAAAAGAAACTATAGTTGTGTTGAAAGAAAACTGAATAACAGTTTCACATATTTGAGTATATAATGTCAAATGAAACTGTAGTTATATTGAAAAGAAACTGTAGTTGTGTTGAAAGGGAATTGCAGTGTATATAAAATGAAACTGAATATGTTATACACACAAAGTTAACGACGCGGAACTGAGCCGTTTCTTTTCGTTAATCAAAACGATGTCGTTTTGATACATAAACTACTATGCCTTGTAGACCGCGGTCCACAGTAGAATTTGCGGAATATATGCACAAATTTTTTCGTGGACCACGATCCACAATGGATGGTAGTTCAGCCATCAAAATGGTGCCGTTTCTTTTAATGAAAAGAAACGGCACCCATTTCGCAAAAAGTAACTATGTGTGGATAACATATTCAGTTTCATTTTATATACACTACAATTTCCTTTCAACACAGCTACAGTTTCTTTTCGATATAACTACAGTTTCATTCGACATTATACACTAAAATATGTGAAACTGTTATATATCCAGTTTCATTTTATATACATTGCAATTTCCTTTCAACACAACTACAATTTTATTTGATAATATAAAAACAAACTTGAGACATTATCATTTGAGATAAACTGTAGTTTCATTTACGGGGTTCCGTTAAGATGTGACGGCATCCGTTTTTGGATCATGTTCCACGATATAAGACTGCATAATTTTGGAAATTGTGGATAACTGGATAATATAAGTTAGGAGTTTGAAGATAGGATGAGATCATAAACATGGACGTAGTGGTGTCTCGATACACTCTTCATTCTATTGTTATTGTGTGTTATATTTGATATAGGACTCTCTTGTATATTCAGTATGAGACTCTAATCTTCAATATATGTTGTAACTGTTTCCTATCATTCCCAAACTCGGTTCTGATCATTTGGTATCAATTACTCAGGCTTTCTTATTAACAGCTCTGAGCTAACTGTTTTTGATGCCATTGTTCTCGTTCCTGTGGTACCTAACAATTCATTATCTACTACCCATTATTTATTTCGATAAAACTCTCTACCCACAATTATTTATTTTGGCAAACAGCCAAACACAATTGGTGCCATTTTTACGGGGATATAATTTATTAGGCTTTATGGATGGAACTATTCCTTTTCCGTTCTACTGTTTCTTGATATTTTTTTTTTTTTTCAAGGGAGGAGGATATTTTGGCATAAAAGATATTGTTAAGATATTGAATGATTCTGGTTGAGGACTTGGGGAGTTTATGCGGTCAAGGAGGTGTAGCTAGGAGAAAATGAAATGGATAGGGCCACTCACATAAATGGAGCCCTGCTCACTTGTCCCACTCTAATTTTCTACAGATAAACTTGTACCTAGGGTTAAATGAATTGGGACCACTCGCAGAAATGGAAAATGATATATGGACTCTAAAGGAGTAAAACTTCCGCCACATATTTTGATTTTATTGGAGGAAGATGAAAAGATAGTAATAAAAACTGTAACCCACATTTTTTGAATGAATCAAAAGGTGACATGTAAGCAGAGAGTATAAAATAGAGTAAAATGTGAAAGTATGTGTACTATCACTCCGCAGAAATAGAGCCCTGTTGACTTGTCCTAGTCCAATTTTCTATGGGTGCTTCTTTTGTTGTTCCTGCCAATTCACAATTGCTTTCTTTTGTCAACCAAAATGTCTTCACCCCAATTAAGTTAGTTGAATAGTTAGCTTTATAATCACAAAGTTTTAAGAAATTTTCTATGTTGATTTGAATATGTCAACTATGAATAATATTGACTCTTATTAGATTTATTAGTAGATCATTATTTTTATTATTATTGTAATAAATTAAAATTAATTACATTTATAATGTAAAAATAAAAGGCAAAATCTCATATATATGAGGATTTGTGAGACATGTCGAAATTTTCATAAGTATTACATTTTCCTTCATAAATATAAAAGAGTACAATTTTTTCATAACTAACTCTTCAACCTCTAATATTACATTTTGATTTAAAAGAGTACATTTTTTATCAAAAGTATCATATTTTTATTTGTAAGTAATCTCATAAGTAATAATTAATGAATTTATCAACGATTAGTATTGCACTTTTTCTCATAAGAAATTTTTTAAGTTTTTTCTTCACCCATAAAAGGAAAATTATGATCGAATTGAAAGTCAATAATAAAAATTGATAAAAATCAATAGTTAATGGATCATTCATGGAATTAACACAAAATAAAAACAAGCTAGTCATTAATAATTTTTTTTTTTTTAAAGAGCAACTACCAATTTTGGTCCCACGACTATTAGCAAAATGACAATTTTAGTTCACATGTTTAATTTATATCAATTCTAGTGCCAAAATTCATCGCGTTGGTCACTCATCCGTTTAAAAAGTGCACAAATCTAAAATTGTTTAGTGTATTTTCGTCCTTATCAACTTAACATCTCAATTTAAGCATGAATAAACGGATAAGTCCTAAGATCAATCAAAATTCACAGGTTTTCTCCTCATTTTATCTTATTTTGAGAAGGAGAACTGTGAATTGTGATCGATCTTAGTGCTTAAATATCTTTATTCATGCTTAAATTGAGATAATGAGTCGAAAAGGACGAAAATACCTTTAAAATTTCTAGATTTCGGCACGTTTTAAACGAATGGGTGACCGGCGCGATAAATTTTAATTTGACACCAAAATTGGTATTTGCTCAAAAAAAAAAATATACCTTGTTGCTTGGAGTAAAAAACGCAAACAACTATCAGCTATTATTTAATACAATCAATATCAACTATTATAAGCTATTTACCAAACATCTAATCTATTTTCTTATCTCTGATCTTCACTCTTTCTCCGAATTCAAGCTGCATGCCATTTGGTCTCCAATTTTCAACTTTTGCTGTGCTAGAAAGTTAAAGATTGAATCAATATCAACTATTATAAGCTATTCAATCCACTTTTTTTTTTCTTTTTTTTTTTTGGTAGTCTTCCATGCAACTTCATACCAATTTGGCAATTTCCCATCAACTTCATACCAATTAATTTCTGAGAACGACCGAACTTAATTAGTTTTTCTACATTTGTATTGTATTTATAATAATTCCGGTCGGATGGGCCCTTTTATTTTGTGGTTAGCGTCGAAGGGGCAGTGCAATTGTTATACCATGGACCATGATGTACCTTACAAGGTAAACTCTGATATGGTCCTAAATTGTATATTTTTATTAAGGAGTATTTGAATTGTTAACTTGAATATAAATCTTCTTTCAAAAAAAAAACTTGAATATAAATCTTGTTTCTAAGTTTTGAGAATTTATGAATACAATATAGGATTATTACAAATTATGAATTTTTAAAAATTGTATTTTTGGATCCGGATTCACACTAATTTGCCGGGACGGTGCAAAGGGTTGGAAATTAAAGTTGTACACAAGATTAATAAACAGTCTGTCTGTGTGCACTTGCCCTCTTTCAATAATTGAAATTTAAATCTGATTCCTAGCAGACAAGGTATGTAATTTTATATATGGTATTTATATATGCCTTTTTAAGTCTATGCATTCACACCGCAACTTCATACCAATTTGTTAGATTATGGGAAAGTGGTAAACACCATCATATCTTCTTCATCGCTTTCTGTATTTAATTTGGTTAATCAAAAGACATTAAAGTTGGTCTTCCAATTGGGGTCCTTTCTTATGTGACACAAGTAGCTTCAGAGCAATTTAGATATACACATACAAATCAATACCGGACATCTACCTGCTATAATATCCAAGAAACATCCAGCAAACTTCATACCAATTTCCATTTCTTACACTAGATATGATGTGTATAATATCAGACGCACTACTAACCATACTCTAAGAAACCTCTACTACCTTGTTTTTACCCGCTTACTGTTTCCATAACCATCATGGAATCCACTTTCCAAACCAATCAACTAATCCTTCCCTCTTCTTCCTCTTCACTTCCGCGCAGACACTACGATGTCTTTTTGAGCTTTAGAGGTGAAGACACACGAAAATCCTTTACGGATCATCTCTTTGCGGCACTATGTCGGGCAGGAGTTCACACTTTTAGAGATGCAGAAGAGCTCCGCAAAGGAGAGGACATCTCCGCTGACATCTTTAGTGCTATTCAAGAATCAATGGTTTCTATCATCGTGTTCTCCAAAACTTATGCTTCATCTCACTGGTGTCTTGAGGAGGTTGTGAAGATAGTGGAATGTAAAGAAAAATCAAATCAAGTGGTTCTTCCCGTGTTCTATGATGTGGATCCTTCTGAGGTCCGTAATCAAACAGGTGGGTTTGGTGTTGCATTGGCTCTACATCAACAACGATTCGGTACAGAAAAAGTTTGCCAATGGAAAACAATATTAACTAAGGTTGCAAATTTTTCTGGATGGGACTTGCGCAACATTGCTGACGGGTACCTCTGATTTATCCCCTTTAGAAAAAATTACGGTATACTTTTTGTTAC
>CM008339.1:13152319-13163230 GCA_002525835.2 Ipomoea batatas
TTGTAGGCTTTTTTTTTTTTTTTTTTAAGGCTTATTTAGTTACATATGATGTATCTCAAGGATGCATTATATTTAATTTGCAATAGCTCATCGATCTTAAGAGTCAAGCACGCTTAATCACTTACTACGAAGATTTCAATATATAGTAAAAAAACTAACTAATTTTTATTTTTACCCAAAATTTTGAATGTATTAGTTATATTGGATATGATTAATAGGTTTTCAAATTTATTTCTACATCCCTAACTTAAGTACAAATCAAACCCAATGTTGTAAAAATCACGCCCGGCCGCCTCGAATAAAGCTGGAATCGGCCTTCTCCACAGCTAGGCGCCTAGACCGCCTAGCCGGCTGAATGAATACCGTGCAGGCAATTTTTTTAGGGGATTATTCGCTCAAAACGACGTTGTTTTGAGCGAATAACCCAAAAAAAAAAAAAAATCGCCACTTCATCTCCAGACGGACGAACAGACCAGACTCCTCCAGCCGATGCACTACCTCCGCCTCTGCCTGGCACGTACTCTTGCTCGGGACGCTCGCCAGTCACCGCCTCGCCTCCGTCCTCCACCTTGCCAATCCTCCAGTCGCCGCTCGTAAGTTTTTAAGTTTTCTATTTTTTTCTCTTTTCTTGACTGTGGGTTGTGGCTATGGTAGAAACTAATACAATAAATCAATATTACTTAATACTTAGTAGAATAAAAAAAAATCAGCGCCTAGCAATTTTTTCAACATTGATCAAACCACTAATATGTTATAACATTATACATGTGCTTATGATTGAAATAGAGTTTAGTTTTTTTTTTTTAATATCATAGATAAGCATTGATGGTGCAAAATACATGTATGGGTGTTGGATCGGACAATATTGAAAGGGCATTGGGGTGCTAACAACCGTGCATTTATGATAAAATGATAATAATAATAATAATAACAATGTCATACAAGATCAGAATTTTTACGTAAAATCTAAAAAGATTGATATCATAATTTTTTTTAAACGATTTCTTGTTGGAATTCACTCATTGTCTGTGCAAGTACATGGTGTTAGTTGATTGCGAGGAGTAAGATCAGTAGAAATATATTTTAAAGATATTTGGTACCGCAGAGGTTTCAATTCTCCTGGATAAGTATTGTCTTTTGTGTCCTTAGGGTATTTTCTTTATTATTTGAGCTGTTGTATACAACTTGGCACAAGTGTCTTCTTTCTCTGTATTCTAGTGGTCTGCTATTTAAATAGTCTATAACATAGCCTTGTAGTGATGATCGAATTGCAAATAGTGTGATATGATGATGACATAGTAGGCAAAAAGTATCTTTCTTTGAGAAATAAGTTAGTCTATTTTCGTAAATAAGATTTTAAAAGATTATATTCCTGAAGAAAAAGTATTCTTATATGAGTAAATACCAGTGGAGGTCATCTGACTTTGATGGCACCGTCACTTTTAGTCCTTAACTTTTAAATTTACCACTTTTAGTCCTCCGACTTTAATGGCGCTACCACTTTTAGTCCTCAACTTTTAAATCAACCATTTTAGTCCTCTTACTTTTTGTTTCTAGCCACCTATGCTCCTTCCTTTACAATTAGGCATCTAATGTCATTTTCTCAAGGGCAATTCAGTCATTTGGTCCAAAATTTAGTGTTAACAAAGGAGAGTGGAGAATAGGGTTTCTTCAATTATTCTGATGAGGAAACATAATATTTAATACATTAATTATGAAATGACTGAATTGCCCTTGAGAAAATGACATTAGATGTCCTATTGCAAAGGAAGGACCATAGGTGGCTAGAAACAAAAATTAAAAGGACTAAAAGTGGTTGATTTAAAAGTTGAGGACTAAAAGTTGTGGTGCCATCAATGTCGGAGGACTAAAAGTTGTTGATTTAAAAGTTGAGGACTAAAAATGGCGGTGCCATTAAAGTCGGGGGACCTCCACTGGTATTTACTCATTCTTATATTAACAAAAAAAAAAAAGTAATAATATTACATTCCCTTCTAACTTTAACATTCATATATGATTATATGGTAATATTTGACTTCAGGCTATTAAGGTATCCTAATTATTCATGTTTTGTGGTTTAAGTTTGCTTGTATTTGAATCATTTTGGATGCATGGATTAGCTTGTTCTCTGTAGCATTTAATTATTCCTGATGACATTGTGTTTACAAGAAATTCCACCGAATTCTTCGATTATTTTGTATCATGTTTGGCATGGGTGGTTTTCGGTGAAAGACTTGGGGCCTATAGTCTTTACATCATTTTCTTGTTGTACGTAGAGGTTATTTCCACTTCGGATGGGTTATTTTTGCGCAAATTATATCGTGGACCGTGGTCCGCATTGTGGACCGCGGTCCCAAAACGATGTCGTTTTGATTAATGAAACAGACGGATGAATTCGCGCCACTCACTTTCTTTTCATATATAGTGCACTTTCTTTTCATATATACTGCACTTTCTTTTGAACACAACTGCAGTTCCCTTTCAACACAACTGCAGTTACTTTTTGATATAACTACAGTTGTATATTATCGAATGAAACTATAGTTATATCAAAAAGTAACTGCAGTTGTGTTGAAAAGAAAGTGCAGTATATATGAAAAGAAAGTGCAGTATATATGAAAAGAAAGTGCAGTATATATGAAAAGAAAGTGAGTGGCACGAATTCATCCGTCTGTTTCATTAATCAAAACGACGTCGTTTTGGGGACCACGGTCCACGATATAAGAACTGTTATTTTTGTCACTGATAGGTGTTTAATTGTATTACTTTTATTATGCATTAATTGGTCAATTTTAGATTAGAACTCCTTTAATTGTGCTTAATGTGACCAATTATGTGATAAAGTGTTTGGAAGGAGCTATTTGAGAAAGATTTTATTTTGTTGGTAAAAAGGGAAAATTCAAGGGTAATTGAAAAAAAAAACAAAAAAAAAGGAACAAAAATAGGATGGAAGTCAAAGACTAGTAGCATGAGGGACTTCAAAAAGTCATCTATGCCATCACGAGCCCCATTACGGCGTGACGAGGCAAGCGTAAGTCAGGGGAGTCGGGCGGCTAGGCGGATGGGACGAGAGTCCGACGTCCAGGCAAATGGATTGAGCAGTCAAACGGATACGAAAATGAATGCAGTAGCGGGCCGAATTGTTGGGCAATGTGTCGTACGGGAAATCTAGTGAAGGAATGAGGCAAATAACTTGACTGACTCGGGTTAGGGGTCGGCACAACAGCGAACCTGTCTTCCAACACGAAAAGGAAACCACTGGATATGGAAGGTAATCTAGCTAGGGTGGATCTAGCAGGAAATCAGAGAAGATCTTGTAGCAATACGGAAAGAAATTGTACATGTTTATTGGTGATTTACTTGCCTAGTTTAGATTGATTTCCTACTTTCTAAGGGCTCGCCCCTCCTATATAAAAAGAGAAAATATCATTTTTAGTCTCTCAACTATAATACATGTATTAATTTTGGTCCTTGACTATTAAAAATTTCAAATTAGGTCCATGACTATTCAATTTGTATCACTTTTGGTCCTTGACTATTAACATTTTCAAATTAGGTGCATGACTATTCATTTTGTATCACATTTGGTCCTGTCGTTAAATTTTCCGGCCAAATTTCCGGCGAAGTCATCGGGGTGACCGGCGTTTTCTATTTTTATTATTATTATTTTTTATTTTTAAGTTTTTTTATTTAAAAGTTACGGAGTATTAAAATAATTTCTAAAATAAAAATTAAATAAATTAGTCAGTCACCGGTGACTTCGCCGGAAATTTGGCCGGAAAATTTAACGGCAATACCAAATGTGATACAAAATGAATAGTCATGCACCTAATTTGAAAATGTTAATAGTCAAGGACCAAATGTGATACAAATTGAATAGTCATGCACCTAATTTGAAATATTTAATAGTTAAGGACCAAAATTGATACATATATTACAGTTGAGGGACTAAAAATGATATTTGCTCTATATAAAAATATGATGTGGGCCCTGAATAAGGGTTAAGCTCTAAAATAGTTTGTGGTTTAAGTTTGTTTGTATTTGAATCATTTTGGATGCATAACTTAGCTTATTCTCTAAAGCATTTACGTAGGAATAGACTCCTGTAACAATACTTGTGAGTGCATTTATATTTTTGTGCCAATTTGAATAAAATATCATCTCTCCCTTCATTAAAACTTTACAAAAGTTCCCCGGCCTAGAGATTCATTGACCTGATTATATTTTCTATATGTTAGAGCAAGATAAAATATTGTGAAACGGAGGAAAATTAGTACCTATCGCTTCAAGACATAGACTAAGACAAGGGGACCCCATTGCACCCTACTTGTTTATCCGGGCTTTGGAGAGGCTTTTTTTAATTTTTAATTTCTAATTTGTATATGCTTATATGGTAATATTTGATTGTTTCTTTTATATTTGATTAATAAGAAATTTAAAAGTAAGAAATTCATTTTTAATGTTGGCAGAATTAACCAATTTATGGTTGCCAATAAATAAAAAGTATTTTATCGTTATATCAAGAAGTGAACATTAAAACTTAAAATCATGTAAAGAAAATAATATTAGTAAATAAAAAATTCCTCACTATTACCAATAATCTATCGCTACGATAATAAATATGAAATAAAATAAAAGTACGTATATCAAAACTCATTGAAAAATAAATTAATGAGTTACGCAGTTTATATCATCTTACCTAATACTTTCTTTAAAAAGATAATGCATTTGGATATAAAAGTATATGAATTCTCATCTGTAAATGTCACTATTAATTGAATTTGGGTTCTTGAGGGTGTGAACGTTCATATTTAGCTGTATAAAACTATAAATTATGTCATGTCGACATTTGTGTGAATGTCAATATTTTAAGTGGACCATATTTGCAGGACGATATATGGCTTAGATAAATCAGTACAAACAAACAAATTAAATTAGTTTTTATATGTACATATAAATATTTACCTAGGCATAATTCATTTATCCCATTTCATTTTTCTTATTTTTTAATTCACTTCTGTTGTAAAATTGGATGTACCCTCTCGTAAAAAATTGTATGGTTTCAATTGCAGACTTGCAATAAAGTAATTAGATTAAGAGAAAGACAGAGAATACCAAGAGAATAATCGATAAGGTAAACGTAGCTATTCCATTAATTCATAACATAAAACGTTTACATCAATTATCAATGAAATGGTAAACCATTCCTTACAGTCAGACATAGAAACAACTTTTCTAACTATGCTATAGAAAACTTGAATCGCACACTATTTTATAACTATGAAGCTATGTTCCTTCAGGGAGCTTAAAGCTTCATCAAAGATCTGGGTCTTCGTCATCATTCTTTTTTGCTCGCCCAGGATAAGATCAACACTTGTCGAAACCAAACTAAACGATTTATGCTAATGAAAATGAAAAGCTCGTGAAAGTAACGAGAGGAAAAAAACTCGTGAAACTAACGAGAGGAAAACACAATAATAGATAAAATAAAAAGTAAGTCAAAGTAGGGTTGGGAGTTCAAGATTACCAACACAAACCCCAATACCTACCTACTATTATTTTATTCAAAGGGAGAGAAAACGGAAGGAGAAGATCTGTGGCGGTGGTCGGAGGCGGACGGAGCTGCGATTGTGGTCGAGGCGGAAGAAGAGCGAGAGCAAACATAGAAGGTGACCAAAACCGCCGGCTCAAAGTTCCATTAGAGCTCCGGCCGGAGGCCGACGATGGAAGCCGAAGTTGAACGAATAATCGATACTTTTATTAATCATCCTTTAGTCCAATATATACAAGATATACAAAGTTCTAATATGACTATCTACTATATTATATCTACTATACTAATAAGAGCCAAAGAGAGTTAGGCCTAAAATGGGTAGAAAAAATGGCGGTCAAATTATTTAATCAAATGGATGGTTCAGATGAATTATTTAATCAAATAGATGGTTAAGATAATTCAGATTAATATTATTAATAGAGATTACCTAATTTAACCTTACTTTTATGATTATCCGTTAAATATTCTCTTCTCCGTTAACATTCCATTAACTTTTAACTTACCCATTAATTTCTATAAGAAAAGGTCTTAGGTTCGAACCTCATCTCAATCAAATTTGACATAATTAAGTTTCTCACCCTATTTTACTCTTATTAAATTAAATAAATTAGTAGCTACAACAAAAAATGATACATATGTATTTCTTTAATTTAGAATTATGTGTCTACAATACCTTTATTTGAAAAAAAAATATTCATTATAAAAAAATTAAATTAAAAAAGAGAAATAATTTCATTAGTTATATTGTCTTTATTTTCTCTTATGCAAAGATTCTTTACATTCAAATTTATCAATTATGCATTACATTGTCCATTATCTTATTTTTACAATATCTTGTAATTAAATATCAAAGTTATAGTACAAAATAATGTTATATATTTAGTTACCAAGTATTTTATTAATACTATGAAAAAAAAATTTAAAAAAATTTGAAGCTAATTATATTAACTACTTGGGGATTGGTTGACAAAGATAGTACTCAAATAATAACCCAACAAATTGAAGCGGAATCACTCTATTTTAATCTTATTGAATTAAATAAATTAGTAGTTAACCAAAAAATGATACATATGTATTTCTTTAATACCATGAAAAAAAATAAATATAAAAAGAATAGTTTGAAACCAATCATATTAACTACTTGGGGATTTGTTGACAATGAAAGTACTCAAATAACCCATTACCTAGCAAATTGAAGCGAGAAACCACCTTTTAATATCTTTGGAATACATAATATTTTAAATTTTCAAATTTTTATTAATTTATTTAATTTTTTTCTTAAACTAGGGATTTCTTTATCCACAATAAGTCATTCAACAATAATGATTGAACCAAAGGAACCCCAAGCAGAACACCTAAAGGAAAGTCCATAGCGCCTATATCATAATCTCATTGCATGACGTTGTCATCTATGCTACCAACAATAACCGAATTGCAAATAACACACTATCAACAAAAAGAAAGAGAACAAATAGTAAAGATGAAGACAATGACAATGTTACTCAAAAGAGAATTAAGAACACTTAAAAAAATTCAAATTAAAAGTAGTATTTATTTAAACTATCATTTTTAGACCAAATATTTAGACTATCGATTTTACAAGGTTGCAAACATTTATTTTAGTAATAATTATAATGAATTTTCTATATTATATTGGATTAATATACTTTGAGTTAGATATTTAAATAAAAAAATTCGACATTCAATTACCCATGTATAAACTTCTCCTATATAATCTTGCATTGATATACTTTCAAATATCTATTTAAATATAAAGATTGGGCATTAACCCATTTGCACAATGCGCGTATAAAACTAGTATATTAATAAGAGTCAAAGAGAGTTAGGCCTAAAATTGGTAGAAAAAATGGCGGTCAAATTATTCAATCAAATGAATGGTTCAGATTGTTTAGATTTATATTTTTCCTTAAGATTTCCTAATTTATCCTTAATTATATGATTATCCGTTAAGTTTTCCATTAAATATTCTCTTTTCCGTTGATATTCCGTTAACCTTTAACTTACCCATTAATTTGTATAAGAAAGGTCTTAGGTTCGAACCTTATCCCAGTCAAATTTGGAATAATTAAGTTATTCACTCTATTTTACTCTTATTAAATTAAATAAATTAGTAGCTACAACAAAAAATGATACATATGTATTTCTTTAATTTAGAATTATGTATTTACAATGCCTTTATTTGAAAAAAGTATTCATTATCAAAAAATTAAATTAAATAAGGGAAATAATTTCATTAGTTATATTGTCTTCATTTTCTCCCATGCAAAGATTCTTTGCATTCAAATTTATCAATTGCTATTCATTACATAAATTAGTAGCTACAACAAAAAATGATACATATGTATTTCTTTAATTTAGAATTATGTGTTTATAATGCCTTTATTTGAAAAAAGTATTCATTATCAAAAAATTAAATTAAATAAGGGAATAATTTCATTAGTTATATTGTCTTCATTTTCTCCCATGCAAAGATTCTTTGCATTCAAATTTATCAATTGATATTCATTACATTGTCCATTATCTTATTTTTACAATATCTTGTAATTAAATATCAAAGTTATAATACAAAATAATGTTATATATTTATTTACCAAGTATTTTATTAATACCATGAAAAAAAATTTAGAAAAAATAATTTGAAGCTACTCGATTAATACTTGGTATTAACAATGTTACTCAAAAGAGAATTAAGAGAATACTTTGAAAAATTCAAACCAAAAGTAGTATTTATTTAGACTATCATTTTTAGACCAAGTATTTAGACTATCGATTTTACAAAGTTGCAAGCATTTATTTTAGTGACAATTATAATGAATTTCATATATTATAATGGATTCATATACTTTGTGTTACATATTTAAATAAATAAATTCGACATTCAATTACCTATGTATAAATTTCTCCTATATAATCTTGCATTGATATACTTTTAAATATTTATTTAAATATAAACATTGGGCTCTAACACATGCATTCGCGTAATGCGCTTGTAAAACTAGTAAGACTAATAAAGATGATGAAGATTTGTTATCATAGTATAATACCTCTAGGCTCTAGTAATGCCCACTTCTAATTATTTACGACACTCCCCCTTAGACATTACTATATCATATTCGTGCCCCATTAAAAACCTCACTAGAAAAATTTAATGGGAGAAAAACCTAGTGAGGAAAAGAGTACATGATAGGCTAGCTGGTATATAAAATTGTTTCAATAAAATACTCGAACTTCAGGTTGAGATGATACATGGTCTTCCCAAGTCATTCATTTCAAAGTCTGTTTTTAGGCACGAGCTAATATCGTTAAGCTCTATATGTGATTCAATAATAGTTATGCATAGACTGAAGTAATAAATAAGAAAATAAATAACTCCATTAGCAATTTCTTAATGAACACATAATGGCACATATTATTTGCATATCCCTTCTTTAGGAGAAAAACACTCGGTCAGACTATTTCAAGACACATAAAATCTTCAAATTTTAACATACACGTTGCAATTTTTCTCATTATTGGAGAGGAAGACCTTCGTCTCCATGGCCAAGAGACGAAAACCTTCGTCTCTCTGGCCATGGAGATGAATCGTCTCTTCGTCTCCTTGGTCGGAGACGAAGGTTCCTTCGTCTCCCGGCCATGGAAACGAAGCTGGCCGGGGACAATTCAAAATATTATTTTTAAAATTGGTAACCGACACATCAGGTAAAACAGATTATTTTGGATGAAATTGCTTGAATTTGTGTAGTTCAGGGACCCAATTGCATTGTTTTTGAGTTCGATAGCCTAATTATATTTTTGTGTGTAGTTCAGTAGCCTATTTGACCCTTATTCCTTAATTTTTCAATATTAGTCTCAATTAATATCCGTTTAAGAAAGTAAAATTGATTAAATACATTGTAGTACGTGACGCTCGATATCATGACCTCTTATATAAAAAAATCACTACATGACATACATCTGAGCACAATGTGCTTGGCATTTATTTTTGTTAAAAATCACACCAAACACAAATAGTTCTTACAAATTGGGTTGTATGTGACACTTTTTTTTTTTGAATACAACTGACCCTATTACATTGTAGTATCTGTTCATCTATACTTTTCTCAACCTGTTGAAGCACAAAGAGTCAATTTCGAGATCTCCACCACTGAGACTCGAACTCATGACCTCCCATCTAAGGGTGGCCACTACATGCCAATTGAGCACAAGGTGCTTGGCTGTATGTGAAACTTTATTAACTCTTTAGTATCATCAATTTATAATGTGATATTATTAGATAGGACAATTATGGCTTTGTTTGGCATACATAACTTATAAGTTATAGCTTAAAGGGGAAAGTTTAAAAGTTAGTAGCTACTAGCTTATTTTAAAATGCTATTTAGGCTTTGTTTGGAACGACGTTTAATTGAAAAGCTAGGTGAAAGCTGAAAGCGTAACTAATAAGCTAACTAATTGAAATTAAAATATTTGGTAAAATTAATTGTTGAATGAGCTAATAAATGTAAAAATGCATATAAAAAGAATAAACTAAAATATTAGGATTTTGATTAATGAATTGTAATTGGTGTCATTTTTGTAAATAAATAAAGATTAAAAAAAGTTGAAAAGCCATAAACTTATTTTAAAACGCTAATTGGGTAGCGTTTCAAAATAAGATATTATTATAAATTCTCCATGATTTACCAAACAGAGCTTATAATTTAATTGTAGCTTAAAATAAGCTAGGAATAAAGGTCTTGTAACGAGAATGGAGATGGAGAGTAATCTTTGTCAAGAGTGGAGAACGTGGATGAGGGTAGTTGTTCCTCAGCCAATTGCTATTTTTACATATTATAACTATTAAAAAATAAAAAAACAAAAACAAAAACTCATAATTCTTTTATCATTTTTTTTTGTGATTTTAGCAAGGATAGTACAACATGAGTAATAATTTTTGGAAGAATATTAACCATATATAAGAGTTAATTCCATTTTTTTTCATATATTTATAAGTTACAATCCTTTTTTGTCCTTTTCTTTTCAGAACATTCTCATTTAGTTCTAGTATTGTTGTGTAATAATCATTTTTTGGTCCTCCATCAACAAAATTATTTGAATAATTATGTAAAATATATGGGTATTTAAGTCTTCAATTATTATTATTTTTTTAAAAATAATAATAATAATAATAATATAGGGAATCAACCCACTTTGTATTTTTTTTTTAAAAAAAAGGGTTGAAATGTCCTTGTATTTAAAAACATTTCAACAATAATTTTGTTGATAAAAGACTAAAAATGATCATGTCAAATAATAATAAAACCAAATATATAACATAATAATTCTAAAAAATATGTTGA
>CM008339.1:13210521-13222686 GCA_002525835.2 Ipomoea batatas
AGCTCTATTCCTAATTCTGATCCATCAACTTCGGATTTTATCCCCGAGCACTCTAACTCGGCGGCCACTCAGTCAGATGTACCGGTATCAACCTCCTCTGCTGAGGGAACCACCACCACACTACAAGATGGTGGACATGCAATGCGGACACGCCGCAAAACTCGTGGAACAGGGGAACAATTTTATGCCTTACATACCACCTCGGACCCCACCTGCTACTCTCAGGCAATTGGTCATCCACACTGGAGGGATGCAATGGATCAGGAGTTCAATGCTCTCTTGCATAACAATACATGGAAATTAGTACCAGCTACTCCGCACATGAATGTTATAGGATGCAAGTGGGTCTTTCGTACTAAGTACAAAGCCGATGGAACTGTTGATCGTTACAAGGCACGTCTTGTTCCGAAAGGGTTTAATCAAGTCGCTGGTGAAGACTTCTTTGATACTTATAGTCCGGTCGTCAAACCTACTACTGTTAGGCTTTTGTTATCTCTTGCTGTTTCACAATCCTGGACTCTTCGTCAGCTCGATGTCCATAACGCTTTTCTTAATGGTCATCTCCCAGAAACAGTATATATGAAGCAACCTCCGGGATATGAAGACTCTCTACATCCGGGTCACGTATGTCATTTTCAGCGTTCGCTATACGGGCTAAAGCAGGCCCCACGTGCCTGGTTTAAGAGGTTACTTGACTTCCTGCTGAAAACAGGTTTCGCTTCCTCTAAGACTGATGTTTCACTCTTTCACTACACAGCCGGTGACTCGAGGGTTTTTTTACTGGTCTACGTCGATGATATACTTATGATGGGTAATGATGCAGGCTTAATTGAAACACTACTCAGTCAGATGTCGGCCGCTTTCAAGATTCGTGATCTTGGTACTCCTAGCTTCTTCTTGGGCATTGAAATGCTAGCTTATAAAGGCGGCTACTTACTCTCTCAGAAGCATTACATGCTTGACATTCTTGCTCGGGCTGGTATGTCCGACTACAAAGCTCTAACCACGCCGGCCGCGGTATCCTCATCTGGTTTGTCTACTACAGAACACTTTGACAACCCAACGCAGTATCGTCGCATCGTGGGCGCTCTTCAATATCTTACCATCACAAGGCCTGACCTCGCTTTCTCGGTCAATCGCTTGTGTCAATTTATGCATACACCAACCGCTGAACACTGGGGTCTCCTGAAACGGGTCTGTCGGTATGTCAAAGGTACTCTTGACTTGGGTCTTCATCTTACCCCGTCCACGCGCACCACTATTCACGCGTACTCTGATTCAGATTGGGCCGGTTGTCCAGTTGACCGCAAGTCTACTAGTGGCTATGCAGTTTTTATTGGTGATAAGCTTATATCATGGGTCTCACGGAAGCAGCGCACAGTTGCTCGTTCTTCAACTAAAGCTGAGTACAAAGACTTGGCGGATGTTGCTGCTGAGGTTACTTGGTTGGTTTCATTGCTCACCGAACTCCGGCTTCACTCAGGCAATCCAGCCACGCTATGGTGTGACAATCTCGGTGCTACTTACCTGGCTGCCAACCCTGTCTTTCATGCTCGGACTAAGCATGTCGAGATAGATTATCACTTCGTTCGGGACAAGGTTGCTTCTGGAGATATGATTGTTAATTTTGTGTCCACTTAGGATCAGCTGGCGGATATCTTCACCAAACCGCTGCCAGCACAGCGTTTTTAGACTCTCCGCTTCAAGCTCAATGTTGTTGCCTATCAACCTTGTGCTTGAGGGGGCATGTTAATAATATTATGTTTATAGTTTGTAACATAGTTTTTACTGTATAGTTTTGAGTCCTGTGGCTATTGTTTAGTCAACACTTAATTCCCTTTAGACTAGGAGTATTTTGAGTTACTTCTTGTATAGGACTCTGTAACTTTGGAATTCAATCAATTCAATCAGTTACGTTCATCGAGATCAAGATCTAGTTGTTCCAAGAAATTAACCTAGCGATCACGGAAGAACTGAACGTTGGGTTCTGAGAGATCTGACGGAAGCGATGCCGGTGGTGGAGGAGAGCGAAGCAACAGGAAGGAAGAAAAACGAGAAGAGCGAGGGACTCTTCTTCAACAGCTTATAACGACCGGGTTAAGGGAGAAGACATGGAGCATATGAAATTACGTGACTGCCCTTGTGTTTCACGGCGAGTTGATAGGCTCATTAACGGAGGATTACATTAGGTAAAAATTGGAAAGTCATGGATGTTATTGGTTAAAATCATAAGTCGAGGACCAATTTGTGAATTATGCTATTGTCGAGGGACCATTTTGGGTATTTACTCATGTTAAATTGACATTGTTACTCTTAAAAATAATTATTTCATTTATTTTTCTTCTCCAACAAATTATTACTTATAGGTATGGATGATCACGATTCGGTTCGAACCTAACCAATCACTGTAGCAATCATAGCGAAATAGTATGGACGGTTCTGGTTACGATTCATAACCGAAAAAATAAAATTAAATAATTGTTGAACCGTGAACCGGAACTTAACCACAGTCATATATAGTAAAAATGATCAAATACTTATTTTGATAAATCGGTACGGTTTGGTTCCAATTTCGATTTTGAACCGCCAATCAAAACTTATTTATTTATTTATTTTTATAATTTTATTTCTAATTTAAAAATAGTTTAAATTCAACAATTATTTTATTTTATTTTTCGGTAATGAATCGTAACCGTAACCGTCTATAGTATTTAAGTTCAATTGCGTTCAATTAGGTTCGTATCGAACTGTGATCTTCCATACATATTAGTAATAATTGGTTGAAGAATAAAAATAAATGAAATGGTTATTTTTAAGGGCAAAAATGTCAATTTAATATTACAAGGGAGAAAACTACAACTTTTAAAATAATTGAGGGGAAAAAACTGCCACTTTAATAACACAGGGGGGAAAAGTGCTATAAGCACATAACATAGGGAGAAAAAGTGTAATTTTCCCTATATATATATATATATATATATATATATATATATAGAGAGAGAGAGAGAGAGAGAGAGAGAGTAGATGCGGCTTGCTCGGGTATGGCCGTGCGGTTATTTTGCAACCATTAGATTACAGCCAGTCAGCAAATTAACGCTCAATATATATGTGTTAAAATACACACACTTTTACGTACTAAAATGCACCAGAATATGGTGGCTCATATGCTTGCAAAGGAGTCGTTGAAAGCTCATGACCTAAACCTTTATGCTTTTTCTGCAAGTATTCCGCGTTTTATTTCTTCGGTTGTAATGCGTGATTTATCAGCATCTTAATGTGAATTTGTTTTGGTTTGTGTTTCAAAAAAAAAATGCACCAAAAGACAAATTAAACACACCATTCCAGCCAAGGGCCTTGTGGTCCAGTGGCATCAAACCCTTCCCTGTATACGGGAGGTGGTGGGTTCGAGCCTCAGTGGAGGCGTTTGTTGTCTCTTTGTTCTTCAGTAGGTTAGTCAGTAGCATTCAAAAAAAAAAAACACACCATTCCACACTTAAAATGCACCACAACATATGTTAAAATACAAATTTCACCTCCATCCCAAATTATAAACATGCACTATTACACTTATTTGAAAATATGAGGTAAAATACACATCATTCTAGGTATTAAAATGCACCAAATGACGGATAAAACACACAATTCCATAACACAGTTACACACCATTCTACGTTTGAAAATGCACCAGAGGATAGATTAAAACACACCATTCCACAACACAGTTAAATGTACCACATTACGTAATAAAACGCACCACACCATATTTTTTTTTGTTTATTTTATTTAAAGTGATGTGATATTGGGACCCACTTTTGAGAGTTGATTAGATTGCAGTGATGTAGTGTGAATAGTAAATGAATTGCAAATGAGTTGATGTGAAAATTTTGCAAAATTGAAAGACTTGCAGGAATAAGGTCAGCCTTAATTAGAAAGCTTGCTAAAATTGACAAAGGCTCGCATGATAGTCTTCGTGTACTTTTTTTATTTCTTATTAGTTATTATATTATTATTTGGTTATTATATTTGTAATATAATATGAAAGTGAGATTACTTTTAAAAGTGAAAAAATATTGCAAGAATGTAGAATAAATAGTAAAAGATTTACAAATTTGATAATGTGAAAGTGAAACTCATTTTTTAAAAGTAAGAAAAATTTGTAAGTTAAAGATAACTTAGCCTATTTTAATTATCAATTTTGATAGTGATGTATGCGGTCGGGTGTAGACGATGATAATAATTACAAATTCCTTTCAAGCTACGAAATGAAGAAACAAGCTAAGAGTGAGGTAGTTTGCAAGAGCGAGAGATCAGATTAGATGGCTTGTGTTGCTTTAACTTCTCTCATTTCCACCATTGAACTTGAATTTCTGGAACCCACCTCCAGGGTGAGGGAGTCTCTCCGTGATCGAGCACCAATCAAGCCTTTGGTTGCAACCCTTTCTTCTTGGAAATTCATTTTCCAGTTGGAATCCAGTGATGCATTGAGAGATTTGGAATTCCAAATCAGAGAGTTTGCCCTCAAAGCTGAAGATGACATCGAAATACAACTCAGCAACTTTCTTCTAGCCAAAGACACGGAGCATGAGGAAGAAGCTTCCCAGGAACTCTGTCAAACCTTGCGAGAAGCGGCCGAAATTGCAGCACAGATTTCCGACAAAGAGGAAGTGCGTGAGAGAGGGAGGGAGGTGACTTGTAATGCTTTAACTTCTCTCATCTCAACCATTCAGCTTCCAGATCTACAGCAAACCCTTTTGACTGGTAATGTTTTAACTTCCAACGATTTTGGGACAGTTCTCCATGATGAATCGCCAATCATATCTTTCCTTGCAAACCTTTCTTCTTTCCGAGCCTTTCTCCAGAAGAAGAAGAAACCCAGTGGTGATGATGGTGGTGCACTCAGAGATTTGGAAATCCAAATCAGAGACTTTGCACTCGAAACAGAAGATGCCATCATCGTGTATAGAGAAAATGCTCCCCATCAACTCCGTGAAACTTGGCAAGAAGCTGCAAAAAAGGCAACAGAGCTGTTGAAGATTCTAACCGGGGAAAATGAGTCGCATTTAAGTGATGGAGAGACGGCTAGTGCTGCTTTAACCATTCTCATTGCAAAATTTAAGTATTACTTTTTGCAAATCTTCCCAAATTTGTATGATCGTGTTAAAACAACAAGGATATATTTCTTAGCAAACCTCTATTCTCTGCAAGTCTGCGTAATGCAGATGAAATCCAATGGTGGTGCTGCTGCAATCAAAATCAGAGACTTTGCACTCAAAGCTGTAGATGACATCGAAATACAGCTAAAAACATTTCGTCGAGTGAAATACACTGAGCGTGAAAGAAAAGCTTTCCAGAGACTCTGTCAAACCTTGCAAGAAGCAGCTGAAATTGCAGCAAAGTTATTGAAAATTATCCACAAAGAAGAACAGTATGAGAGAAAGAGGGTGATGACTTGTGGAATCAAATCCACTTTATTGGAACATTCTTCTCTGCAAGTCTTTCTGAGATTAAATACTTTCATGACAAAATTTTATTATGACTTTTTGCATTCCACCCCTATAGTGCCTCTTGTCGATGAAGCAGCAATGATATCTTTCTTCCAAAACCTTTCTTCTTTGCAAGACTACTTACTACAGAAGGAGTCTAGTGGTGGTGGTGGTGGTGGTGCTACAATCAATGATTTGGAAACCGAAATCAGATACTTTGTAATCAAGGTAGGAGATGACGTTGAAACACAAGTAAAAAATTTAGTTCAGGCCAAACACGAAGCTGAATATCAAGAACAAGCTACCCAGCTAAATCAAACCTTGCAAGAAGCAGCTGAAACTGTAGAAGAGTTGTTAATGAGTATCAACAGTGAAAAAGAGTGTAAAACTGATTTAGAGATAGCTTGTGATGCTTTAAGTAGTCTCATGGGAACAATTGAAGAGTTTCTATATGCTGAAGTAGCAACGAAATCTTTCCTGAAGTCTCCTCATGATAAAGCAGGAATCAAATCTAATTTATTGGGAAAGCTCTCTTCTTTGCAAGTCTTTCTGCAGAAGGAATCAAATGGTGGAGGTGCTACAATGAAATATTTGGAAACTAAAATCAAAGGCTTTACACTCAAAGCTAAAGATGACATCAAAATACAACTATACAATTTTCTACAGGCCAAAGACACAGAGTATGAAGAAAAAGTTTCCCAGGAACTTTATCACACCATGCAAGAAGCAGCAGAAAGCGCAGCAGGGTTGTTGAAGATAATCAACAGTAGAAGCAATGAAGTTGATGACGCAAATGAAACTCAACCTTCAAATACTTGGTTAAAACATGCCTCCAGGTCTGCGAATGTTGAGTCTGATGGATCCTCGCATGGCCTTCTAATGCCTGGGGGCAGAATGGTTGGTCGTCAGCATGATTGTAGAGTGATAAAGGACCAACTATTTAGTGCTGAAGAACTAAAGGTAATATCAATTGTTGGAATGGTGGGTATCGGAAAGACTACTGTAGCAAAAAATGTCTATGAAGATCCATCAGTTGCATCGCGTTTTGATGTAAGAGTGTGGGTTACTATACCTCAAGACTACGATAAGAGCCGAATGCTAAGCGACCTTCTTCAGTCAATTATGCCAGAAGAGCGAAATGTAATTAAAAAGAGAGGCACTCCAGATGAACTAGAAATGCAGGTACGTGATTGCTTGCATCATTGGAGGTATTTAATTGTTTTGGACAACATTTTGAACAATCAAGCTTTGACTGACATCATACAGTGCCTTCCTGATGACTGCCGTGGAAGTTGCATATTACTAATCACTAGTTACTTCAATTATACTTACAAACACAAGTATATCCATAACATGACTTTGCTAGATCCAAAAGAAAGCTGGGAACTATTTTGTAATGTCCTTTCTATTGAAGAGCACTTGGCCCCTAAATTTGAACAAATTAGGAACCATGTTGTGGAGAAATGCGATGGATTACCACAATTAATTGTTGAAGTTGCAAAGCGTTTATCTAAATGCAACAACATACAACAAGGGTGGAAGAAGATTGAAAAGGAATTAGAGTCATTGGGACTTCTAGATCGCAATGCACTCGGTGTTAGTTACAATATGTTGCCACATCATTTGAAAGTTTGCTTTCTATACTTTGGAGTCTTCCCAAAACGTAAAAAAGTTCTTGTTAAAATGCTTATAAGGTTGTGGATTGCCGAGGGGTTTCTGAAGCCATTGAAACATAAGGAGTTAGAAGATCAAGCTTATGAGTACTTACAAGAGCTTACTGATAGAAGTCTTCTCTTAATTGAAGATCGAAGTTGTAACGGCAAAATAAAGACTTGTAGAATGCACAGTGGCTTACATAGCTTCTGTGTAGGAGAAGCTCAAAAAGGAGGTATTTTATGTGCAGTAAATACTCAACATTCAGGATTATCATTAAAATCATTTACAAATTCCTGTCGTTGGCTAAGTTCTTACTCACACAGTTTTGACTATTATGTGCTCTTTGGTACGAACATCCCTCGCTCCATTTTCTTCTTTCTTGAAAATCCTGAAATGTTTGTTCCCCCCAAGCTGTTAAGAGTTTTGGCTTTTGATACTTCTATATCACTTCAAAGAGTGCCAGTGCAATTAGGAGGTTTAGTTTTTCTGAGATACCTATCCATAACACAATGGTTTGAGGATCTGGATGATGTAGTGTTAAATAATCCTAATTTAGAGACACTTGTTGTTTCCGGTAATGGAGCACCAACTATCCATTTGCCATCTAGTATTTGGAAGCCACCACACTTAAAGCATCTCGCACTTGGCAATTCATATATGGTAGATCCTCCAAGTGGAGATAAAACGAATTTACAAACATTATCTTGGGTGGTGAGACCACGTCATTGCAGAAAACAGGTGTATAGCAAGTTCCCTGACATAAAAAATCTGAAAATTTTGCTGAAGGATGACATAGAGCCCAGTCACATTGGAGGAAGTTGCAGCAATCCTATTATTTTGGACCATTTTGACTATTTGAAAGCGGTTGAGAAGCTTAACATTTCGGTTTCTATTGGTTGCAATGCAGCCCTTCCAGAACAGTGTATGTATCCTTCAAGACTGGAGAAGTTGAAGTTGAGTGGGACTAATATTTCTAAGAGGGATTTAAATGTAATTGCTATGTTACCCCAGCTTAAGGTGCTCAAGTTGGAAAATGCCTTCCGTGGAACAGTATGGGAAGTAGCTGAAGGAGGATTTCGTAAATTAATATTCTTGCTCCTTGAAGCTAAAGAACTCAAGCAGTGGGTAGCTAACTTCCGTGAACACTTTAAGGAGCTCCGACACTTAGTCTTAAGATCTTGTAATTGTTTGGAACAGATGCCAAAGAATTTTACTGGTTACAAGTTGGAGTCAATTGAGTTGGAGGGGTGTAACAATTCCCTTGTTGCTTCTGCCATGCAGTTACAACAGAAGAGAAGATCCAAGGATCTTGAGGTTAGGAGCTAAAGCAGTTTCATTCTTAATTTCTATTTGTTTTCTATTCAATGCTGATTTTTTTTTAAATTTTATTATTATTATTTTTTTTTACAAAATCGGTTACTATTTTATTTTTCTGATCTCATTTTGTTTTCTTCATTATTTTTCGCAGATCAAAATTTTGGACCCTAAATCTAATGAATCACAGAATACACATAAAGAGGTGTCTATGTAAGACGACTTGGGCAGCCTCATAGGATATAACTGTTAGAAAATGGTATGTGTTAGGTTACAATTTCTGATTTTTCAATTGTGTAAATTTTGCATTTAGAATCAGGCTTGTAGAATTGTGTATACAAAATACAAATTCATATTTTTAATTTAGAATAATATCATTCTATGACCAAGTTATAACATGAAAGAACATCAAGGGTGGGGTTGGGAATGGTATTGCTTACTTGTACAGATATATTGAAGGTTTAATTTGGTTGTTACCTTGGACCTCAGCTCTGGAAATGTGCAGTCAAGATGACACTATGATCTAATTCAATAACATAATTGAAAGATGCAGTATTGCTTAACCTGGTTTTGTCACTGTAGTGTTGTGAAGGCGATTAAATAGCTCATGTAGTTACTTTCTTTGGTTAAAAGTTAATGATTCCTCATGAATGCAATAAACTTACTATGATGTCATTATGCATGATTACTACTGTAGAGTATCCAGAAGTTGGTAATAGATGGTACTAAAACATGGGCTCAAGAGCTTTCTGTCACAAACACAGTGATTGACTTTTTATCACCAAACATTGAGAAATAGATCTAATGTTGATATTTCGTCTTTTTGAAGAAATCATGTTGGTGACTGGGGCAAGCTGGCTGCCAAGCAGGTAAATTCATATTTCATCTGGTGCCTATATGGGATGATTAATATACTACTTCACATCTCTGTTTCTGTTTATATTATGTTTTGCAATTAATCCCAAGTACAAATATGTGTTTGCAGATTGGTATATGCTAATTGAATACCATTTTGAAAAATTGTCAAGCTAGGAAGCTGCTAGTCTCAAGTATTGAAGATCTAGAGGTAAGGGGAATTGCTTGGGTATTGCCTTCTAATAGAAGGATATGTTCTTACTAAACTTGGCTGATTAATACTGATTTGCAAGGCTAAGTATACTTCTAAAAACTTCTTCATGATTACATCCATTTCATGCATTCTGTAAGGTATTAAATCAAAGATTTTACTTAGATCTTGGTTTCTAAATTCTAAGAGAGCGCTTTCAAATCCCGTAGTTAATTTTTAAGGGATATTTTTTTTACCAATTTCTTTTAAGCTACTGAATGCTCTAGACTACAGATGCATCATGTTCTTGAAATTACTTGCAAAAATTGTATTCTTCAAAGAGGTTGCAGAACCTGCAAAATAAGCATGCCTTTCCCCAACAGAGTATGAGAAGTTTGTTAACAGAGAAATTATATTAGGGTGATGTTTCTTTGTACTTTAATTTCATAACTATTGAACCACATTCATCAACTACTAATTATATTCGATTAATTCGAAGATAAAATAGGATTACTATTTCAGTTGGGAAAAATCACCTAGGATAAATGGACGAAACGTTCAATTTGCCAACAACTAACAGTATGAAATAAAAAATGGGGAAGCTGTATTTCCCTAGAATCACAGAATGAAATTATCTCACAAAACTTACAGTCCTCTACAGTTGCTAACAACTCTACAATTTGTTTTTATGATAATGTGTTATGTTGCATTCTTTTCAGTGTAATTGTGTAAACAGGGTTGTGAGAGTTTGAAAAGGTTTACCAGTGACTTGGAGAATGGCTTCTATGGAAAAGTATGGAAGAGTTGGTCAATTAAGTTGGATCAGTGTGGCCCTTCTGCTGTTGCTTTTGCTAAGCAGATTTGAGACTGGCAAGTTGAAATGGGAAACTGCATTTTTTAGGTTAGAATCTACAGCATGTGATCCATTCTCAATTATGTAATTCTTTGCTATTCCATATGGATGCTAACTTTCTTTACAAACTTCTTATTATTTCTTTTTTTGATTTGATGTCATTTTGTTTTCTATATTTTGCACTATTTTTTCATAGATCAAAATCCCTGAATATGAAGAGTCTGTACTAGGCGACATGAATTGGTCAGGCTTTCAATGAATTAAAAGTTATTTAAAATGTTATTTGTGGGGCTTCATTTGTCTTTGTATCTGCATGCCAAATGAAATGAAATGGTGTTGTTGCCTTGTTCAGATAATTGAAGGTTCCAAATGATAATTGCTCTTGATTGACAAACAAAGTTTTAATGGCAAAATCAAGACTTGTAGAATGCATAGTGCCTTGCATAGCTTCTGTGTAGGAGAAGCTCAGAAAGAAGGTATTTTATGTGTAGTAAATACTCAACAACATTCAGGATTGCCATTAAAAGTGTTTTCAAATTCCGGTTGTTGGCTAAGTTTTTACTCACACTTCTGCCATTAAAAGTGCTGCAGTTCCCCTATCACTTCTGCCAAACGAATTTAAGAAGAGCAGTAGGATTGTGGAAACGATATTTTAGAGGTTAGAAGCAAAAGTGCTACTCAGTGTTGATTTTTTACTCTGTATTTCTTTTCTCTTCAATGATGACTTTCTTTACAAAATCAGTTACTATTTCTTTTTCTGATCTCATTCTGTTTTCGATCTACATTGTTTTTTCATAGGTCAAAATCCGAGGCACTGTATATGATGAATCACAGCTTACAGATACACAAGTGTCTGCAGAAGAATACGTAGCCAGCCTGCCTCACCCTCTCGGAGTGAATTACTGTTAACGTATTGTTGTTACAAATGATACATGGGCTCCTGCTTTCAAATCCTGTAGTCTGTTTTCAGGTGATGCTATTCCATATGGATGCTAACTTTCCATATTCTCAAGATTTGACTCTTTTTTATCCATATCATTTTATTTTAAGCTACTGAGTGCTTTAAAATATAGATGCATTGTATTCTTGAAATAGCTTAGCTTGCAGAAAAGTTGTATTCTTAAATAAATATGCTTTTCCCCAACAGAGAATAAAATGTTGTTTAACAGAGTGATTATATTAGACTGATGTTGCTTTGTATTTTAGTTTCATAACTATTCAACCACATTCATCAAATGCTAATCATATATCAAATAGGTTCCTATTTTTGTTAGGAGTTTTATGTGATTCTTTAAATCTGCAAACAAGTGCAAAGTTATAGATATGGATATGGTGAAGAGAAAGTAGAGTACATGATATACATTACTGATTGAAATGGTTTTGATGTAAGAATTTGAAGGATGACACTATGGACAAATTCAATAACATAAATTCATGTTTATGTACACAGATACATTTCTGCCAATTATTGTTGTACTTGGTTTTGTCACTATTGTATTGTCGAGGAAGCTGCTAGTGCTCAAGTATTGAAGATCTACAAGTAAGAGGAGTTGCTTAGTTATTTCATTCTACCTTTGGATAATTGGTATTGATTTGCAAGGCTAAGTAAAATTCTAAAAATTTCTTCATGAGATTGGTTACATCCATTTCAGGCACTTCGTAGGGCATCAAATCAAAGTTTTGACAGTGGTCCTGGTTTAAAAACACGAGGCTTTTAAATGCTGTAGTCAGTCTTCATGTAATTTTTTTTAGCATTTTATTTTAAGCAACTGATTCTCTAGACTACAGATGTATTGTATTCTTGAAATGGCTTG
>CM008339.1:13227780-13239996 GCA_002525835.2 Ipomoea batatas
ATTTCCCTAGAATCATAGAATGAAATTATCTCACAAACGTACACTCCTCTACAGTTGCTAACAATTCTACAATTTGTTTTTATGATAATGTGTTATGTTGCATTCTTTTCAGTGTAATTGTGTAAACAGGGTTGTGAGGAGAGTTTGAAAAGGTTTACCAGTGACTTGGAGAATGGCTTCTATTGGAAAAGTATGGAAGAGTTGCTTTGGTGTTTTACAGAAATTTTGAGCCTGCGGTCAATTAAGTTGGATCAGTGTGGTCCTTCTGCTGTTGCTTTTGCTAAGCAGATTTGAGACTGGCAAGTTGAAATGGGAAACTGCATTTTTGAGGTTAGAATCTACAGCATGTGATCCATTCTCAATTATGTAATTCTTTGCTATTCCATATGGATGCTAACTTTCTTTACAAACTTGTTATTATTTCTTTTTTCGATTTGATGTCATTTTGTTTTCTATATTTTGCTCTATTTTTTCATAGATCAAAATCCCTGAATATGATGGATCACAAATAGAAGAGTCTGTATTAGGTGACTTGAATTGGTCGGGCTCAGAGTGAATTAAAAGTTATTTAAAATGGTATTGTGAGGCTTCATTTGTCTTTGTATCTGCATGCCAAATGAAATGAAATGATGTTGCTGCCTTGTTCAGATAATTGAAGGTTACAAATGATAATTGCTCTTGATTGACAAACAAAGTTTTAATGGCAAAATCAAGACTTGTAGAATGCATAGTGCCTTGCATAGCTTCTGTGTAGAAGAACCTCAGAAAGAAGGCATTTTATGTGTAGTAAATACTCAACAACATTCAAAGGATTGCCATTAAAAGTGGTTGCAAATTCCTGTTGTTGGCTAAGTTTTTACTCACACTTCTGCCATTAAAAGTGTCGCAGTTCCCCTATAACTTCTGCCAAACGAATTTAAGATGAGCAACAGGATTGTGGAAACGATATTTTAGAGGCTAGAAGCAAAAGTGCTACTCAGTCTTGATTTTTTACTCTGTATTTCTTTTCTATTCAATGATGACTTTCTTTACAAAATCGGTTACTATTTCTTTTTCTGATCTCATTCTGTTTTCGATCTACATTGTTTTTTCATAGGTCAAAATCCGGGGCACTGTATATGATGAATCACAGAGTACAGATACACAAGTGTCTGCAGAAGAAGACATAGCCAGCCTGCCTCACCCTCTCGGAGTGAATTACTGTTAATGTACTGTTGTTACAAATGATACATGGGCTCCTGCTTTCAAATCCTGTAGTCTGTTTTCAGGTGATGCTCTTTTTTATCCATATCATTTTATTTTAAGCTACTGAATGCTTTAAAATATAGATGCATTGTATTCTTGAAATAGCTTAGCTTGCAGAAAATTTGTATTCTTAAATAAATATGCTTTTCCCCAACAGAGAATAAAATGTTGTTTAACAGAGTGATTATATTAGACTGATGTTGCTGTGTATTTTAATTTCATAACTATTCAACCACATTCATCAAATGCTAATCATATATCAAATAGGTCAAAATCCGGGGCACTGTATATGATGAATCACAGAGTACAGATACACAAGTGTCTGCAGAAGAAGACATAGCCAGCCTGCCTCACCCTCTCAGAGTGAATTACTGTTAATGTACTGTTGTTACAAATGATACATGGGCTCCTGCTTTCAAATCCTGTAGTCTGTTTTCAGGTGATGCTCTTTTTTATCCATATCATTTTATTTTAAGCTACTGAATGCTTTAAAATATAGATGCATTGTATTCTTGAAATAGCTTAGCTTGCAGAAAATTTGTATTCTTAAATAAATATGCTTTTCCCCAACAGAGAATAAAATGTTGTTTAACAGAGTGATTATATTAGACTGATGTTGCTGTGTATTTTAATTTCATAACTATTCAACCACATTCATCAAATGCTAATCATATATCAAATAGGTTCCTATTTTTGTTGGGAGTTTTATGTGATTCTTTAAATCTGCAAACAAGTGCAAAGTTATAGATATGGATATGGTGAAGAGAAAGTAGAGTACATGATATACATTACTGATTGAAATGGATTTTGATGTAAGAATTTGAAGGATGACACTATGGACAAATTCAATAACATAAATTCATGTGTATGTACACAGATACATTTCTGCCAATTATTGCTGTACTTGGTGTTGTCACTATTGTATTGTCGAGGAAATGGGAAGCTGCTAGTGCTCGAGTATTGAAGATCTACAGGTAAGAGGAGTTGCTTGGTTATTTCATTCTACCTTTGGATAATTGGTATTGATTTGCAAGGCTAAGTATAATTCTAAAAACTTCTTTCATGAGATTGGTTTCATCCATTTCAAGCACTTCATAAGGCATCAAATCAAATATTTGACAGTGATCCTGGTTTCAAAAACGAGGATTTTAAATGTTGTAGTCAGTCTTCATGTAATTTTTTTAGCATTTTATTTTAAGCAACTGATTCTCTAGACTACAGACGTATTGTATTCTTGAAATGGCTTGCAGAAAAATTGTATTCTTCAAAGAAGTTGCAGGGCCTGTGGAATAAGCATGCCTTTCCCCAATAGAGAAATTATTATTAGATTGATGTTGCTTTGTATCTTATCTTTGACAGACGAATAGTTTCTTATTTGCAGGCGATTAAAGATGATTTTGACCCCTATGTCACTTGTAGATCAGGAAGGGCTGCATCCATTATGATGAAGAATGTGTGAGGTTAGAAGCTACATACAACATGCTTCATTCTTAATCTTTTACTTTCTTTTTAAAAGTCTTTACTATTTCTTTATCTAATCTTATTTCATTGTCTTATTTTTTCGTAGATTAAAATCGTCAGGCTTGAATATGAGGAATCACCGTATCCACATGTAGAAGACGACTTGACCAAGCTCAGAGTGAATTTACTGCTTTTTGAAAAATGGTACTTATGCAGAGACATATTGCAATATACTATTTGATCTATTATTAAACATGACTAGTTTTCTGGTTTCTCATTCAAAAGATATTCTTTGACAGCCAAATGTTTCTCATTTGCACGGCATTAAGGATAAACTTCCTGAATCCCAGATAATAGAAAGATGGAGTATGATCAGACCCGGTTTTGTGAATATGTTGCATAGTACTCCCAAGGAAATGGATAGGTGAATTGTTACTATGTTTGGTCAAGATGCTATTGCAGAGTACCCAACATATGCTAATAGATGGTGTTCAAACACAAGCTAAGATGTTGGTGAAACCCCCTCTTGCTTGAGTTAACTAATTTTGATGGTTTTCAAAGGATTCATGTTGGTGGCTGTAGCAGGCAAGTTTATCATCCACATCTCGTTCCTTCATGAGATGATGATATGAGTATATGACTTTACATCTAGCTTTCTTTTCTGTTTTGCAATTGATTTTTGTTTGCAGATTGGTGTGGTAATTGAATATATTGTAGAAAATTTGCTATTCATGATTATCAAGATTTTTGGCCATCTAAAAACGCCTCACATTCACCTCTTTATAGATATGCCTCACACAACATTGCTAATCTTGCAAGAAGTTCCCAATGGCTCATATTTCAAAGAATACCCATGCAATTAGGGGATTTGGCTTTTTTGAGATACTTATCCATAACACAATATCAAATAATACAAATTTAGAGACTTGTTTCTGGTAGTGGAGTACAAACTGTCCATTGACATCCAGTATTTGGATGCAACCACACAATCTCAAATAATGCAAATTAGAGACTTGTTTATGGTAGTGGAGTACAAACTGTCCATTGATATCCAGTATTTGGAAGCAACCACACTTAAGACATCTCTCGAACTTGGCAATTCATAGATGGTTGATCTTCCAAATGCAGATAAAAAGAATTTAGAAACATTATCTTGGGTGGTGAGCTCAATTGTAGAAAAAAAAAAAAAAAAGGTGTACAACAAGTTCCCTAACACAAAAAAGCTGAAAACATTGCTGAAGGATGACATAGAACCCTCAGTCACATTAGAGGATATTGCAGCAATTCTATTATTTTGGATCATTTCAAGTATTTGGAAGGGGTTGAGAAGCTTTTAGCATTTCGGTATCTATTGGTTGCAATGCAACCCTTCTAGAAGAGTATATGTATCTTTTAGAAGAAGTTGAAATTGAATGGGATTACTATTTGTGAGAAGGGTTTAAATGTAATTGCAAAGTTATCCAAGCTTATGTTGCTCAAGTTAGAAAATGCCTTCCATGGAATAGTATGGAACTTAATAACTAAAGGAGGATTTTCGACCTCTATTAGTATTCTTGCTCCTTGAGGCTAAAGAACTGAAGCGGTAGTTGGGCAGAAGCTTTTTCAGGTGCTCAGACACATAGTCTTAAGATCCTATAATTGTTTGGAACAAATGCCAAAGCGTTTTTCATGGCTGAAGTCAATTCAGTTGGAAGGGTGGGGTGTCATTCTTCCCTTGTGCATGGCTTCTGCCAAACAGTTACAAAAGAAGAGAAGATCCAAGCATCTTAAGGAGGATCTTGAGGTTAGAAGCTAAAATTATGTTTCCTTTTAAATTTTGATTCAAATCTAACTTTCTTTACAAAATGAGTTAGATATATAGTATTTATTTTCTCTGATCTCATTTGTTTTTCACATATCAAAATCACATAATACACATACATGCAGAACTGTCTATGTAAGACTCGTTGTAAATTAATTAGGTTACAGGTGATGATTTTTCAATTGTATAATTTTTGCATTTTCTAGAGCACGTTAAATCCAACTTTTTTTTTTGAATACTACTAAGCTCGAACCCACCATCTCCCGTATAAAGGGAAGGGTTTGATGCCACTGGACTACAAGGTCCTTGGCTCCAACTTTATTTTATTTTATCCAAAATAATTATACAATGGTTTGGGCTTACGCTATTCGCTAGAGTCAGGCTTAACTTGTATAGTTGCATATACAAAAAGTAAATTCATTGGTTAAGATTTAATGATTCCTCATTAATGGAAGAAATCTGCAAATCGAGTATCCAAAAGTTGTTGATAGATGGTAGTACTAAAACATGTTGCTAATAGATTTAATGACTCCTTAAGAGCTTTCTGTCGTGAAGACCAGAGAAGAAGATGCATGTTGGTTGGGGGACAACATTTTTAATGTTTTTTTAGGAAATCATGTTGGTGACTGGCAGGGCCGTTCCAAAGAAAATTGGGGTCCTGTGCGAAAATTCGACTTGGACCCTTTTTTTGGTATAATTGTAAATATATAAAAGATATTATATTGTATCAAAATATATAATAGTCTATAAAAAATTTGAATTTCTTCTTCTTCAGACATATTGAGATGTAAAATCATTCACTAATCCGTTGAATGTTTCTTACAATATACTTGACCATAAGCAAGATTTTCAATAATTTCAACTTTAAAAAATTTCTTTATGCATAAACAACAGTAATAGAAATAATCAAGACTATTTGATATTGCAATTGGATCATCAAAATACAAGAAATAAGATTGTTATTCACCTATCAAAAAAATTCCTAGCTAGGGTTAGATATTGAATTAATAATTTTAAAATTTTTGAATAAAATTAAATAATTAAAATATTTAACTTACATACTTTCATTCTTTTATCGTGAAGAATACAAAAATTGAGGATGCCAAATCCACAAACAACGCACTTCAAATTAATGATTATTGAGACCGAATTCTTGCGTTGTGACTATAAATCTTGTGTTTATGCATTATAATAGGAATAAGAGTAATTTTTTATTCTTTATATATAATAATAATTTTACAATAGTCAAATAAGCCCGCTTCAATTCCTATAATTTATAGGACTATAACTCTATACGTAAATCAAGTCCTTAAGAATTAGGATTGTAAATTTTTTAGAATTTTAGTCCGTCTTAATTTCTTTATACATAAGTTACACCAACACTAATATATAATACATAAATATATAATAATATTTTTTTTTAATAAAAGTGCCCCCAAAATTGGGGGCACAGTCACCACATATTGCATAACTATGCACTATACGTGTACATAGCTACATATATAATCTGCAATATTTGGGGCCCCAAAATTTGGGGGCCCTGTGCGTAGGCCCTGGCCAGACATGGCCAGGGCCGGCACTGGTGACTGGGGCAATGTATTTATGTGATCATCATATCACTTTACATCTCTGTTTCGTTTCTTTGCCTCTTGCAATTAATCCCGAGTACTAATGTGCTTTTGCTGATTGATATGTCAATTAAATACATTTTTGAAAATTTTTCAAACTGGGAAGCTTCATTCTAGTATTCAAGTATTGAATATCTAGAGGTATAAAACAATGTTGAAAAAATCGCTAGGCACCCAATTTTAAAAATAAAAAAAATTACAATTTTTTTTTTATAGTTTTATAATTTTTTTAAAAAAATATTTTAAGAGTCATTACATTATACTTTATTAGTTTATTACTTTATAACATTAATTATTTAATTACATTATGTCATTACTCATTAATTCATTATAACATAAATACATATTGTCATTTCACTCATTTCATTTGTTATATTTACTTATATAGTTACTTATTTACATTTTAAATTTATATTTTATAACAATATAACATTACGGCATGGGCGGCATTACATTAATACTTAATAGTTAAAAACTTAAAACTTAAAACTTTTATTTCAAAAAAAAAAAACTTAAAACTTTAAAGAATTAGTAATTACCTAAAGAATTAAAACTTAAAAAGTTAAAAGTGAAAACATAAATTCACATTTTCACATTTCACAAATGACAAATCACAAACTAATGAAACTATCAAAGCTAACTTCCAAATTTCCAAATCAATTCATCTTAGAAATTAAAAATATTAGATTCAATTACTCAAGTTATAGTTCCTGCAAACTCTAAAAATACAAAATAAATAAATCATCAAATCAATAGTTTAATACAAACACGCCAAGTTTCAAAGTGTTCATCAAATTCAACTTTCAATATTTTCTTCTCCATCTCCTTGTCCATAGTGTTCTATCACATGATTTTCATCATCTTCTTCAAACTCAACAACAACATCAATTTCTTCTTCAACTTCGGATTCAAAGTCATCTTCTTCAAGCTCCCTCAATCTACTACTCCTCCGTGGTCTTAGTGCTTCATCCATCTCTAGTTCATCATCTAATTCAACTCTCCCTTCAACATCTACTTCCTCTTGTTCAACCATCCAATCTTGTGCCAACCTTGAATCATTAGCAAGTAATAATTCAACATTTTGTTCTTTTTTCCTTTTATTCATCAAGTTTGCATTAAATTGCACAAAGACAAGATTGTTTAGGCGGTTAGATTTCAACTTTTTTTTTGTATGTACCTAAAATAGACAAATAGAAAAATGCAAAACATGTTATAACTTGTTAATTAGTTGTTAATTTGTTATAACTTAAAAAATAAAAAGTTAAGTAGTAAACAAAAATCAACTAACCCTTCAAATGTACTCCAATTCCTTTCACATCCCGAAGAACTTGAAGTAACAGATAGAATCTTCATTGCTAGTGTTTTCAAGTTTGGAGTTCCTATACCAAAAGTTAACCACCACATTGCTACATCCAAGTATCAAAGAAGACAAATAGTCAAAATTATGCAATTAGTATTAAAAATGTAAACATGTAAATATATAATAAAATTTAAGACTAGTATTTAGTTATTACCCGGATCATATTGCTCATCATTAGACTCAACCATTTATCGCAATCGATTTTCCAAACATGCCTTCTTTCAACTTATACTTGGATAATTCTTCTTTTAGTACCTTGTTTTGCATGTCTATATCCTCAAAGTAATATGTCTCAAGAAACTCAATGCTTCCCATAGAAATGTCAGCATCCCTATGAAGTAGAGGATCCTAATAATGGTAATAAGGATTCAGCAAGTAAGCCATCAAATGAAGAGGGGTGTCTAGCCTATTTTTCATCTTCTCCTCGATTATCTAATAATAGGCTCATAATTCTTTTCAACTCCATTCAAAGCCCTCTTTATTTCTTCTTTGGCATGCATAATCTCACCATAAACAAATCCCATGGAAGGTTTCTTATCCTGATCAACAATACGAAGCACCTTCACCAACGGTGCAAAAACCTTCAAGCGTAATACGACCCCTTGCCAAAATGTCTGACTCAAGGCAATATTAAAAGCATGTTTCCCTTTAACTGTTTTGGCAAATTTGCACTCATCCCAATCATTACTTGTAAACATAGCCTTTAATTCAATTTTCTTATCAACTAAACTCTGTAAAGTAAGAAATGCAGAAGAAAATCTAGTCACTCTTGGCCTAACTATGTCACGCTTCTTTGTAAAGGATCTCATCATAGCCAATCTCTTATGGTGTGCGTAGATAAAGATAGTCAATGTCTTTGCTTGGTCAAGAACTTTCTTAAACCTTGGCAAACCTGCAATTCCAAGACATTTAAACATTAAAGTGTTAGTAGATTTAGTGTTTATTGCTTAAAAATAAAGATTTAAATTATTAACCATTTAATCATTTATAGTGTTATACATGCAATGCTTTCAAGCATTAAATTAATGGAATGAGTTGAACAACAAGTCCAAAATATAAGTGGTCTCTTCTCCTTCAACAACTTAGCAGCTCCCATGTTGTTCGCGGCATTATCTGTGACAATTTGAACAACATTCCCCTCCCCAACTTGTTGAATGCCATGATCCACATACTCAAAGATAAACTGACTTGTGTGTGCTTCAATAGAACATTCTTTAGAAGATATAAAAACTGTGTCCATCCTTGAATTAACGCACAAGTTCATAATGCTTCTTCTCTTCCTATCTGTCCATGCATCGGACACAATTGAGCATCCATTAAGTTTCCACTATGCTTCATGTACCTTCAAACCTTCTTTCACTCGATCAACCTCTTTTTTAAAAAACGTCTCACTCATCTCATATCTATTTGGTGCATGAAGCCCCGGACCATATTGACCAACTACTTCAATCAACAACTTGAAGTTATCTTTCTCAAAAGCATGAAAAGGAATAGTTGTTTTATAGGCCCATCTGCATATGTATTCTTTCACATGATTTTCTCTTTCTTTGTCAAAGGCTTGAATAATCCGTTGTTGTGCCTTTCCCTTTCCTGAACTCAAAGAAGATTTTGGATTGATTTGATTTGCAAATTTATCCATTGGGCCAATTGGACGAGGTGGTTTCATAGGTCCAAACTGTTGCACCTCATCAACATCTATTGGGTTACTCATACTCTCTAAGTCATGCGCATTGATGTTTACCTCCGCTCTTAGATTAACTTCTTCAACTCTCTTATTCTTCTTTTTGTTCTTTGCCATCATGAGAGCTTCCCTACATTTCATTTGATCATCCTTTGAAGCTATGGGGCATTTGCTTACATTTCTTGGTATGCTAGCAATATGCTCTTTAATCCTATACACTCCACCAGGCATTACTTTCTTACACAATAAACATCTAATCTTATCCATTGACTTACTAGGATCATGTAGTACTCCATACTCCCAACCAATATCATTAGACTTTCTTTTTATTGTAGATGGTTAGGAAGATCCAACACTTAGAGAAGTATTATTATTGCCACTTGGCCCACTTACCATACTTGGAGAGTTGTAGTAAAGTACCTAAATGGCTAAATAACAAGTTAACAACTTAACAAGAATACACAATTCCATAAGCTAACAAGGCAACAAGGCAACAACTCAACAAGTAAAGTATCTAAATGACAAAATCAATAACAACTTAACAAGAATGCACAATTCTATAAGCCAACAAGGCAACAAGGCAACAACTCAACAAGTAAGTAAGTAAGTAGGTAACTGACAACATAACAAGAATGCACAAGTCAAAAATTCTATAAGCCAACAAGGCAACAACTCAATAAATAACTAACTAACTAACAACTTAACAAACTACCAACCAATAAGTAACAAACTAACAAGTAACTAAGTAACAATTCTATAAGCCAACAAGGCAACAACTCAACAAGTAACTAACTAACTAACAACTTAACAAACTAACAAGCAACAAGTAACAAACTAACAAGTAACTAAGTAACAATATAAGTAACTAAAGTAAGCAACTAAGCAAGTAACCATAAAGCATTTATTCCATTTAATTAAAATTTAATTAATGCACAACAACACAAGTCTATAAAATTTGTTTATAGCATTTGTACTACAACACTTTTAATTAATGCAATAATACTTATATTTGTCATGAGTAGAATGCTAAAACCATAATATTGATATATTTACCTTTCACATTTTTAAACTTTGAAAACCAACATCGTTTATGTAGGGAGAGATTTAACAAATTTTAATGCGAATCAAATTATTATTTTAATTTTAACAAATTTTAATTAAAATTCAAAAGATAAAGCAAATAAAATTAAAAATATCTATAATACAGAAAATAATTAATTGAATAAAAGATTTCAATTTTATCTTATTAGAATAAATTAAATTTGACATATCTATTTTGATTTAGATTTTTTATTTTAATAGCATTTATATTTTTCGTTTTTATAAATTCTATTACCATTGAATTACCATATTATTATTTAATGACTTTAAAAAAAAACAGAGATCTATATAGCAATATAATGATGGAAAATAGAATTATAAATAACAATGAGATTGTATTTTATTTATTTTTATTTTATTTTGCACCAAAATTTACATTTATGCACATGAAAAGCTTGAAAAAGAATTATTTCAATTGTCGTACGTAATTTAACTATAGAAATAAAAAAGATATATAACTAAGCTTGAACCAAATGAAAATATTTTAATTTTATTATTTTTTGAATTGAAATTTTAAAAAAATAAAAATTTAAAACATCTATAATATTAAAATATTAAATTAAACAAAAGATTTCAATTATATATATAAAAAAAAATTAATTTTAATTAATTAAGTGGACTTAAAACAATAACATGTTAATTTCAACCTACTGAAGCACAAAGAGACAACAAATACCTCCACTGAGGCTCAAACCCACTCCCTTCCACATAGAAGTGTACACCAGGTGCCACTTGACCACAAAGTCTTTGGCATGTTAATTTTAGTTATATATTGCAATAGTATGGTAAAATATCAATCTATAATATTTTGAAAATGAACCAATATTATATTAAAATGAATATAATATAGTGATATAATATAATTGTATGTTAATTTAATACATTAAAATAAAAATATCAATATAGGTGTTATTTAAAAAATTTTAATTAGAACTTTTTAATGATATATTTTTTATATATTAATTGTATTTGTATATAACAAAAGTTGAATTCAAGTTGAAAAATAATATACTGAGTATTAGTTTAGTGTACCTTAAAAGTAGACCAAGGTTCATGGTATAATAAATATTTTAGGTAATCATTACTATAAATTAAATTAATATATATATTCTTGTTATTATTTAATTAGGTAAAAAATTATTGTAATTTCAAATTTTAAAATAGAAGTATTTTCTTAGGATGAGCGAAAAAACAACACTTCTATTTTAATATATATATAGATTTACAACCAAATGTTCTCATTTGCCGTAGGGCATTAAGGATAAACTTCCTCAATCCCACATAATTGAGAGTTGTGGGCTCCAGACACAACTAAGCAACTTTTTCCAAATCAAATAATCAAAATCAAAAGATGACATGTAGTGATTCTCATATATGAGAGGTCATGAGATTGAATTTTAGTAGAGGTGATATTGATTTTTTGTACTGGACAAATTATTCTGTAGATTAGAGTTCACATTGCAAGATGGAAATTGTGAATATTAGATATATAAATTGTTTATTTTGACCGGGTCCATGACATAAATTTCAAAAGAAAAGAGTAGCATAAAAGTGCGAGACAGATGGCTAGTGATTCTTTAAATTTATGATGAAAGGCTTTTTACATCCCATTCCAATAGTGCTTCTAGAGATAAGGCAACAATGATATCTTTCTTTGAAAACACTATAAAGTTATTTCTAAAATTCCTAGCATGTGGTCAGGGTCCCATGGGGAATAAATTATGCAGAGCAATATATTATTGCATCTATTAATTAATTAGTTGTAATACAATGTGTACACTGTATATAACATATAGAGAAATTCGTATTTTTTTTTAATCTTATGGCTATTTATGAATTTTAAAATTGTGTAATTATTACTCTCAAAAAAAAAAAATTGTGTAATTATTTATTTATTCTCAATTTCAATCATTTTAATCAAATTATAGACAAAAAATAG
>CM008339.1:13250007-13261905 GCA_002525835.2 Ipomoea batatas
CACTACTGATGAAAATGATTTTAATTTTTTCTTTAAGGGTTTAATACCACTGTCTTCAATTCATGTATCTGTTTCCATGTGTCATAGCCCATAGGCATGAGGTTAAGAGTGTTAGAAGTTAAGTGCTCTATATTTTTAAGGTTAAGACATGTTAGAAGTTAAGTGTCATAGCCCATAGGCATGAGGTTAAGGCATGTTAGAAGTTAAGTGCTCTATATTTTTAACCACATCTGCAAATATATATAGGAGGTTGAGAAATCAAAGATATTAATTTGAAAAAGTAAGGAGTTTTATATATGTGATACCTTAATATCATAACTGCAAAGTTATAGATATAGAGTAGTGATGACTTGACCAAGGTCACAGTTTAGTTAAGTAGTGCAAATATAGTATTTGATCTATTATAAAACTTGACTGGTTTTCTGGTTTCTTTAATTTTCAAAAAATGCATTTGATATTCTTTGACAGACAAATGTTTTTGGATGGGTGATTTGTAGGGCATGAAGGGTAAACTGTACTTCCTCAATCTCGCATAATTGAGAGTTGTGGATGGGTTCCTTGTGAATGGAAGATGCTATTGCAGAGTTTCCAAAATATGCTAGCTAATAGATGGTATTGAAATTAAACATGGGCTCATCAAGAGCCCTGCCAAATGGACAATATAATGGTCTGGTCAGTTTATCCTCACCGAACATTGAAAAGGAGATCGATGCACTGCACTTTGGTCATTTGTACGTGGTGTACTGTCATTGGTGAAGCACTTGCCAGCAGTGTGCTCAAGTTAACTAATAATGTTGATGTTTTTCAAAGCAATCATGTTGGTGGTTGTGGCGTGCATGCACACAGCTTCACTCATCTGGTGCCTAGCTATATGATCGACCGATATGACATTTACATGTCTGTTTCTTTTCTGTACGTTTTGCTGTGAGCGATTATATTCATTCTTTGTTTTGTATTGATATGCATGCTTTTGCAGATTGGTGTGCTAATTGAATGCCTTGCTGGAAAGTTTCTAAACTGGGAAGCTGCCATTAGAAAAATGGTATATACACAGATAGTGAATGACACCTTCAATTTTGATCAGACCTTAAATGACAAGGTATATATGTTGCTAGACTTGCATTCTAATAACTTCATTAACCAATCTTCAATTCAAAACATAGATTTCTTATTTGGTGTTTTTCTTTCCCTAGTTCACTTCCAAGTGCTATCATTATAATAATTGCCTAGCTTGTTTTAAAAAATTCTTTGGATATTCTTTGACAGCCAAATGGTTTCTCATTCACAGGAGATTGAGGATAAACTTCCTCAATCCAACATCATAGAAAGAAGCAGTTTTGAATAACGTACTCAAGGCAATGGATGGCTGAATAGTACAATTGCTATCTTTGGTCAAGAGTTGTGTGAATGTAAGGTGCTATTGCAGAGTACCCAATGTCATATATGTGATACTTCAATGTTATTTCTGCAAAATTATAGGTATCGATCTACTGCAGATAAAGTAAGGTGAGTAATTTGCATTACTGATTGAAATGGTTTTTTCTTTAAGTGTTTAATAACATTGTCTTCATGTATCTGTTTCCATGTGTCATAGACATCAGGTTCACATCTTCTTGCAGGTTGCAAAAATAGGAGGTCAATTTCCATCTGTTGAGAATGTGTGTCATAGCGAGGATATGGCAAATGGTTCCGAGCGAAATTGGTATATAATTTGGCATGACATTCTTAAATTGGTTGTTTCCTTAGACCTCAGTTGTGAAAATGTGCAGTAGTCAGGCTGGATGACATTATCAACTAATCAATAACATAATAGAGAGATGCAGTATTGTTGGACCCTGGTTTTGTCATTATATTGTAGTATTGCCAAAGCAATATAATAGATAGTTCAAGTAGTGACTTCTTTAATTTGGTTTAAGTGTTAATAATTATTCCTCCTCATTAATGAAAGAAACTTATTATGATTGATTGGTGCTTTTCTTCTCTTGTTACTCAGTAAAATCCAAGCTGTATTGTTGATCATAATTGCCTTGTTTCAAGAAATGCAGAGGATATTCTTTAAGAGGAGACAAATTGTTTCTGATTTGCAGGCGATTGAAGATGACTAGTTTTCTGGTTTCTTTTTCAAAAAAAATGCATTTGATATTGTTTGACAGCCAAATGTTTCCCATTTACAAGTCATTAAGGATAAACTTCCACAATTATCCCACATAATTAAGTACGGAGCATAATTTTGTAAACTTCTCTTATTAGAACTGACCATGAATAACCTCCTTCTTGTGCATCCTCCATGGCTTCAAATCAAAGATTTGACAGTGCTCATAATGGCCTGTTTGGTTGGATGTAGTGAATTTCCAAACTACAGTGTTTGGTTTCTCTCAAAATGATGAATTGCAATTCATGGGGTACCCCCATGAATTGCAATTCGGTGGAGAGGAGGGGCAATTTGTTAGTGTAAAGACAATTTTGCCCCTCCTCTCATACCCTTTGTCTTTTTTCTTTTTTAATTTGAAATAATAATAATAATAATAATAATAATAATAATAATAATTATTATTATTATTATTATTATTATTTTGAAAGTATAATAATAATAATTCTTTCAAAATAATAATAATAATAATAATAATAATAATAATTATTATTATTATTATTATTATTATTATTATTATTATTATTACTACTACTATTACTATAACATCTACCACAACATAAGGACATTTTAGTCATTTTGTCACTTCTTACTTTTCAATTCCCTGTACTCTTATTTCTGCATACCAAACACTGTAATTTTAATTCCTATTTTATTCATTGAATTGCAATTCCACCGAATTACAATTCTTTTCCACCCTAATTCCCTCCTCCCAACCAAACGCCCTGTAATTGGTTTTAAAAAGAGGGTTCAAAATCCTGAAGCCAGTAATAAATAACCATTTTATTTTAAGTTTTAACTGAGCACTCCTTTTGCAATTACATATTGATTTTTATCTTATTAATTTTAAAATAGAGAAAATTGTAATTTTTGCCCCTCCATAATATGCCAATTATCAATATCACCCATGAATTATTAGTGGTGTAAATGTTGTCCTTCAATTTTCAAAAACGGTACATATATTGCCCCTCTCGTACTGATAGGAGGGCAATATTTACACCACGGGAGGGGCAATATATGTACCGTTTTTTTAAAATTGAGGAGCAATATTTACATCACTAATAATTTAGGGGTGACATTGATAATTGGCATATCATGAAGGGGCATAAATTACAATTTTCACTTTAAAAATAAGTATTGAGTATTGTTTGTGAGTTTTTCTCTTGTGTGCAGCCAAAAAGTGTTCAACATTGAAGATGATCTATTGGAAGAAACAATATTAAGGATTGTTGGGCAGTCGTAGAAGGTTTTTAAAACCAGATTAGTGTGTAAGTTAAAAGGAATTGTTACTTATATTGAAAAGTTAAAAAGGAAAGTCCAAATTGACTTGTCAATCCATTGTGTAATAATCTTTTCTTGATTTGACTATAGTTGATCCGACTTTTTTGAGTACTCCATGTAAAAAGGCATATAAAGTTGTTTGCAATCTTAAACAAAGTTTTTTGATACATATGCCTAGTGATATTATGGACAACGTTGATTATGACTTACATCTTGAGAAGTTGAAGATGATGCGTTTCCTAAATATCGAGACTTTAGATATTTCTTATTTTCAGTTCTTTATAAGGTAATAAGTTCTTTATTATTATTTGTTCATAGTATTTTTTTTATTTCATTTATCATAACTATTATCTACATCTACACTTATAATAAAAGTCAATAATGTTAGACCTTTAACTGGAACTAAAAAAATGTTGGTGTAATAGTATGCTATAATATATTGTACTTTGTGTTATTCTTATTGTGCAACCTCCAATTAAATTCCTAATATATCCTAATCTTTTATAATTTTACCAAATTTTTCCGTTAAATATAACAAAAGTTTAACATTAAATTCTTTAGGCAATTTGTTTCATTATTGTAATTTTCAAACAAATTGGCAATATTCTATAATACAAATCTGTATAGATTCCTAACTTAAAATTAGAATAATGAAGTCTTAATAAGATTCTATAATACAATTTTGTATAGATTCCTAACTAAACCATTATTCTACCCAAAACAACAGTATATAAACCCTTCCCCTTCTCACTGGTATTCACTCAAAACTAAACCTAACATATTCTGCAACACACCATCTACTTGACATTCTATAGGTATGATTATCAAAATATTATCATGCTAATTTTATTATTTGTATTTGTACTCATAATGATTACAGTTTTTTTTAGTATAACTTCAATATTGAACATATTTTTCATGACACAAGGATATTAATAATGACAAATGCAGTAAAGTTAATTGATATTGACACACAAACTGTGTGCAAAACGATATTGGAACGCCTGAGAAAAGGTATATGCTCATCGTACTTGAGGATGAAACAGTAAGTAAATAGTAAAGTTTTTCTCCCTTTATTATTATTATTATTATTATTTTAATTTTATCATTATTAGTATTATTATTATTATGAAGATGCTCTCATTCACCACCAACATCATTGTAAATGATATATCTAAATGCAAGGAACTCGGGTTCAATTAATAGTGTTTGATAATGACATTAGAATGTATAATATCACTTTACAAACCAACAAATGGTACATCATTTCAAATGTCATTGTCAAACTTGTCCGAACGAACTATAAAGTACTTGATCACAAATACAATTACACATGAATTTTAAATGGTCGGACCGGTGTCCAAACAAGTGACAATGATGACACGCCATTTGCTCCCATGTAAGTGGTTTATTTGTTTCTACTTATTTTAGTTGCAATTTAGTTATTTACAATTTCGTTATGTTTTATTAAAATATATAAGCATCGAGACGATTTCTTTGATTTTTATTAATTTGGCATTTTTTCTCTCTCATTATTATATGACTATTTTAACCAATTAAGGAACACAAATTTAAAAATACGCATTGGGCATTGATTTAATCGCGCAACGCGCGTGTGATAACTAATATTAGTAATATATATGATTCGTTGTTCTTATCTTTTATAACGAATTTTGTTTGGCATAAAAGACTACGTATGGCTTCCTAGATCCAAATTGGATTCAACCTAAATTGACAACTAGAGATACCGGATAGGGTATATAAATAATGTCACCATGCAAAATGGGAAGAAAAATAGTTATTTAGCCTCATATGTTGTCAAGTAAGTATTAATTGTTTTAAATAAAATAACTTATATATAATATACTTCTATTATATATTATATTTACTTACCACTAATGAGTAATAAATTAAGGCAAAAACTTGTGTGAGACCGTCTTACCATGAAATGGGTTGGGTCGGGTCAAGATGTAAATGTAACACTTATATGCACAAATGTCATACTTATATGCTCAAATGTAATACTAATTAGGAATAAAATTTTTGTTACTTATAAAGGTAAATGTAATACTTTTAATGGAAAATACAATACTTTTACTTTTTGATTTAAAAGTATTACATTTTTCCTCAAAAGTATTATATTTGCCCTTATAAGTGAGGGGTACTTGTCAACATTACTTATTATGAAAAATGTATTACTTTTTCTCTTATAAGTAACAAAAATTATATTCTTGATTAGTGTTATATTTGAGCATATAAGTATGAGATTTGCATATATAAGTATGACATTTGCATGGTGCTTTGATCCGACTTGATCCGTCTCAAGAATAAGGATCCGTGAGACGGTCTCACACAAGTGTGACCCATAAATTAATTATTAGTAGTGGGCATTGGATGTTAAATTAATCGGACCAATCAAACCGACCCTATAGGGCTGACGGGTTGAGTCGGGTTGACCCGCAGTGCTACTTTTAAAAAAAAAAATAAACAAACAAACTAACTAACTAACTAAATGCCTAAATATTATTGGGCTCCCTCCTATGTGCTTCTAGAGGAAGCTAGTAGTGGGCACTTTGGCTAAGTGGAGGAAAAAGCTGGCCCACTCACTTTATGCCTTTTGAATCCCACTGAAGTGTGTTTCTGTTTATTTTTGTTGTGTAGCCATTATAAAGAATTTCAAATTGGTTTCTTTCATCAGTTCCTTATTGCTAATTCCATTCGGCAGCAAGAAGGAAGAAACCATTTTTCTTTCTTCATCTTTGGCGCAGTGCTTGGATTGCTGTTTTTGCCGTGAGATTTGCCAACACTCTTGGGTTCATCTTCATCAAATATTTTGGAAGTAAGCTTGTTTTGTTCCAGCATCTTTTGGGTATTCTTGTATTCATTTTCATCTGGTTTATTGTAGTTAAAAATAATTAAGATGATTTTTCATAACATATAATAAATTGAAAAGACAACACTAAATAGTTAATTGCATTATTAAAGTTGCCCTTAATTAACGTATATTATAGGAAATTAAAGGAATTGTTTAGTTATGAGGTGAGGTTGATATGGAAGTGATTTGTAGGGCAGGACAGGGTAAGAAGACGACAAAATAAAGCATGGTCGGAAGGACAGAAGATTATAATGAAAGTTTGAAAAAAGATGAGAGGAGAAATAATGCATTATTCATGTCCTCAATCACTTTAATTTCATTTTATTAATATACTTTAGAACAAGCTAATTAGCTCTTCTCAGATCAGATCAGACTCTTTAATTTCTTGCATTAATCGATCTAGTTTTCAGTTTGCAATACTAAAACTGAAAACTACATACATATTCTTAGCAGCAAATTAAGTTAAAGATTGGAATTGAGATATAGATGAGATGGCTTGTGTTGCTTTAACTTGTCTCATTAAAACCATTGAGATTGAGTTTCTTGGGCAAACAGCAAGGGGAAGGCTGTCTCTCCATGATGATGATCGAGCAGGAATCATCAAGTCTTTCCTTGAAAATCTTTTTTCTTTGCAAGACCTTCTCCAGCTGATGGAATCGAGTGGTGATGATGATGATGGTGATGGTGATGCAGTACTCAAACTCAGAGATATAGAAATCGAAATCAGAGACTTTGCAATCAAAGCTGAAGACGACATTGAACTACAGCTTAGCAACTTCATCCTTGCGCATCAACACGGAGGAGAGTATGGAGAAAAAGCTGCAGCTTACCATCAACTCCTCCATCAAACTTTGCAAGAAGCTGAAAAAAATGCAACAGAGCTGTTGGAGTCATCAAAAATGGGTAGTGCTAGTGTTGTTTTAACTATTCTCATCAAAAAAATTAAGCAGTACTTGTGGCAACAAACGGTGCATGGAATTCCAATAATTCTGCCAAATTTCTCACAACAGCTTTCTACACTGCGAGGCTGCTTATTGCAGGAGAGGAATTCCAATAATTCTGCTGCTGCAATCAAAATATTGGAAACCAAAATCACAGACTTCGCACTCAAAGCTGAAGATGACCTCCAAATACAACAAGAAAACATCCTTCATACTAAACACACCTCAGATCACGGAAAAGCTTTCCAGAAACTCAATCACACCTTGCAAGAAGCAGCAGAAAGCGCAAGAGCGTTGTTGAAGATAATCAAAAGTAGAAGCAGCAATGAAGTTGATGTTGATGATGAGGTAAATCAAACTCAACCATTAAATACTTGGTTAAAACATGCTAGTGGTGCAAATGTTGAATTTGATGGATCCACCTCGCATGGCTTTCTAAAGCTTGAAGGTGGAATGGTTGGCCGTCACAATGACTGTAGAGTGATAAAGGACAAACTCTTTTCTCGTCCCCATTTTACCATACCAGGTATAATATCAATTGTTGGGATGGTGGGTATTGGAAAGACGACTGTAGCAAGGAATGTGTATGAAGATCCATCAGTTGCATCCTATTTCGAAGTAAGAGGTTGGGTTACTATACCTCCTCCTCAACACTACAATAAGAGCAGAATGCTAAGCCAACTTCTTCAGTCAATTACACCAGTAGAAAAGCCAAATGTAATTGAAAAGGGAAGCACTCCTTATGAGCTAAAAATGAAGGTATTGAAACGCCTTAATGGTAAGAGGTATCTAATTGTTTTGGACAACATTACGAGCAAGCAAACTTGGGAGCGAGCTTGGACTGACATCATAAGTTGTGTTTGTCATGGATTATATGGATGTTACATATTACTAACCACTAGACACAACATCAACCCAGATGTCCAGAGGGGAACACATATCAATATCCATAAGATGACTTTGCTAGATCAAAAAGAAAGCTGGGAACTATTTTGTAATATCCTTTCTATTGATGAAGAGCACTTGGCCCCTAAATTTGAAAAAATTAGGAACCATGTTGTGGAGAAATGTGATGGATTACCCCAATTAATTGTTGAAGTTGCCAAGCGTTTATCTAAATGCAACAACATACAACAAGGGTGGAAAAAGATTGAAAAGGAATTAGAGTCATTGGGACTTCTAGATCGTAATTCAATCACTGTCAGTTACAATATATTGCCACATCATTTGAAAGTTTGCTTTCTATACTTTGGAGCCTTCCCAAAACGTAAAAAAATTCTAGTTAAAATGCTTATAAGGTTGTGGATTGCTGAGGGATTTGTGAAGCCATTGGAACATAAGGAGTTAGAAGATCAAGCTTATGAGTACATACACGAGCTTACTGATAGCAGCTTTCTCTTAATTGAAGATCGAAGTTGTAACCGCAAGATAAAGAATTGTAGAATGCACAGTGCCTTACATAGCTTCTGTGTAGGAGAAGCTCAAAAAGGAGGTATTTTATGTGCAGTAAATACTCAACAACATTCAGGATTATCATTAAATGCATTTGCAAATTCCTGCCGTTGGCTAAGTTTTTACTCACACAGTTTTGACTATTATGTGCTCTTTGGTATGAACATCCCTCGCTCCATTTTCTTCTTTCATGAAAATCCTGAAATGCTTCTTCCTCCCAAGTTGATAAGAGTTTTGGCTTTTGATACTTCTATATCATTTCAAAGAGTGCCAGTGCAATTAGGAGGTTTAGTTTTTCTGAGATACCTATCCATAACACAATGGTTTGAGGATCTAGATCATGTAGTGTCAAATAATCCAAATTTAGAGACACTTGTCGTTTCTGGTAATGGAGCACCAACAGTCCATTTGCCATCTAGTATTTGGAAGCCACCAAACTTAAAGCATCTTGAACTTGGCAATTCATATATGGTAGATCCTCCAAGTGCAGATAAAAAGAATTTACAAACATTATCTTGGGTGGTGAGACCAATTAATTGCAGACAAATGGTGTACGGAAAGTTCCATAACATAAAAAATATGAAAATTTTCCTGAAGGATGACATAGAGCCCAGTCACATTAGAGGATGTTGCAGTAATCCTATTATTCTGGATCATTTTGACTGTTTGGAAGGGCTTGAGAAGCTTAGCATTTCGGTTTCCATTGGTTGCAATGCAGCCCTGCCAGAAGAGTGTATGTATCCTTCAAGACTGAAAAAGTTGAAGTTGAGTGGGACTAATATTTCTCAGTGGGATATAAATGTAATTGCCAAGTTACCCCAACTTAAGGTGCTCAAGTTGGAAAATGCCTTCCATGGAACTGTATGGAACGTAGAAGCTGAAGGAGGATTTCCTGAATTAATATTCTTGCTCCTTGAAGCTAAAGATCTCAAGCAGTGGGTAGTTAGCACGAATCAGTTTTGGATGCTCAAACACTTAGTCTTAAGATCGTGTAATAGTTTGGAACAGATCCCAATGGGTTTTGCAAAAATTAGCACCCTGAAGTCAATTGAGTTGGAGGGGTGTAAGTCTTCCCTTGTCACTTTTGCCAAGCAGTTACAACAGAAAGGAAAATTCAAGGATGTTGAGGTTAGAAGCTAAAGCGTGTTTCTTTTTATTTCTTTTATATTCAACGCTGACTTTCTTTACAAATCAGTTAGTATTTCTTTTTCTGATCTCATTTGTTTATGTGCATTATTTTTCACAGATCAAAATCCTTGGCCCCGAATATAATGACTCACATAATACACATATAGAATTGTCTATATAAGATGACTTGGCCGGCCAGCCTCATAGTAAATAACTGTTGGAAAACGGTATGTGTTTGGTTACACGTGTCTTGCTCCTATATTTTTATTTGCATGCCAAATACATATAATTGCATAAACAAAAAATAAATTCATTTCTTAAGATTTAATGATTCCACATTAATGGAATTAAGAAACTTGCAGATCGAGTATCCAGAAGTTGCTCTTGAAAGATGGGCTTAAGAGTTTTGTGTTAAAAAGCCGGTGAATAACTTTTTATTAGCAAACATTATATTGTGAATGAGAAGAAGATGTATGTTGGACATTAAATTAAAGATGTACTACTACTTCATGAGTATATGTGACTAGGGCAAAGAAGGTATTTCATCTCATCTGGTGCCTATATGTGATGATCATACTACTTTACATCTCTGTTTCTTTTCTCTACCCTCGTAATATAATTAATCCTGAGTACTAATGTGCTTTTGCAGATTGGTATGTCAATTGAAGAATTTTTCAAACTGGGAAGCTAAGCTGCTAGTAGTCAAGTATTGAAGTTCTAGAGGTAAGAAGAATTGATTAGTTATTTCCTTCTAATTGAAGGATAGATGGATGTGTTTTGTTTCGACTAAAACTTTAAATTCATAGTGAGACTACACTTATTATTTTGTTCAACATTTGTGCCTCTCACTAATTGATGTTGATTTGCAAGACTTATTATAATTAATTCTAAAAACTTTTCATGAGATTGATTATATTTATATCCATTTTAGGCATTCTATAAGGCATTAAATGAAAGATTTTACAGTGACTCAGTAGTCAATCTTCAGGTGATGTTGCTTCTTATTTTAACTTAACAACTATTGAACTACTAATTACTATTTCTGTTAGGATAAATGAATGAAACATTCAATTTTCCAACAACTAACAGTATGAAAAAAAAAAAAATGGAGAAGTTTAGAATCACAGTAAGAAAGTATCCTACAAAACTTACACCTTGATCTATAGTTGCTAACAACTTTGTTTCTGTGATGATGATGTTTGATGCATTCTTTTTCTGATTTGATCTCATTTTGTTTTCTCCGTTTTGCACTCCATGAATGCAATGAATCACAAATAGAAGAGTCTGTACAAGACAACTTGGTTGGGCTCGTAGTGAACTAAGTAACTAACAGTTAGTTTAAAATGGTACGTGTAAGGCTGCGGCATGTGTCTTTGTATCTACATTATTTACATTTGCATGGCAAATGAAATGGTGTTGCTACCTTGTTCAGATAATTGAAGGTTACAAATGAATTGGTTCCTCGTAACTTCATCAACCGATCAATCTTCAATTCAAAATTATTGATGATCGAGGTTAGAGGCGTGCTTCATCTTAATATTTTCTTTTCTTTTACTTTCTTTAGAAAAGCTAAGCAAGTTGTTACTATTTCTTTTTCTAATCTCATTTCATTCTCTCCAGTTTCCTTAGATCAAATTGATGGGCCTGAATGTGAGGAATCACCGTATCCAGATGAAGAAGAGGACTTGGCCAAGATTTATCATAGCATTTTAGAAAAATGATATGCACATAGGTACTGAATGAAGATGAAGAAGAGGACTTGGCCAAGATTTATCATAGCATTTTAGAAAAATGATATGCACATAGGTACTGAATGAAACCTTCAATTTCGATCAGATGCTAAATGACAAGGTATGTTGCTACAATTTCATTCGAATAACTTCATTAACTAACATTCAATTTAAAACATAGATTTTTTGTTTGGTGCTTTTCCTTCCTTGTTCAATTCCCCAAGTGCTATCATTAATTCATTATCTTAATTGCCTAGCTTAGTTTGCTTCAAAAAATGCACTAGAGAGATATTCTTTGACAGCCAAATGTTTCTTCTCATTTACAGCCTTACAGGCCACTGA
>CM008339.1:13266685-13277277 GCA_002525835.2 Ipomoea batatas
ACCAATATATCACCAATTAATATTAACAATATCACTATATTACCATAATTACCATAATAATATAATAGATGAATGAGATTGGTATGTTCTTAGTAATTGACTGATTTTACGAATAAATATATATATATAGATAATTAATTAATAAATTTATAAATGAATAAAATAAATAATATTACTAAAATGTCACTAAGTTTGGGCGGGAAAATTTGGGAGTAGGATATTGTTTTTATATATAGTATAGATTGGGGTTATAACATATCTATCAATTAACCATCACTAGATTTTTATTTTTGATACATAACATGCTTGCTTGATTTGTGTATTATTATTTGTTTCAACAGTAGGTATGGAAATTAAAGGAGTCGCAATGTGGTCGATGTGCAGGATTGACCCGCATGAGCAGCTCAACTGGTCACAATCACAAGCGTGAAGTTTGGGAGAAGAGACCAGGATAGCTTCTCTTGTGCTTTGGTGATTAATAAATGTTGGAGCTTGCGTTTTGAATATCATCAAGTAAATAGCATGTAGTAGCAACATGCATGCATGTCCAAAGTTTCCACACAGTTGGCAACGAGGCTGCTAGTTGTTGGGAAATAGGTACAAAACGTCAACCGAAACTGACAATCTTTAGGAAACAAGGACAAATACGAGCGTAAGAAAATATGTGCCGTGTTATAAAACACTACCTTAAAAGCGTTTAATCTCCGGTGACGGTCCGAGACGCTCTCAACTGGCTACACAGATTGACGACTATATGCTCAGACAAAGAAGGCAAAAGGTGAAGACTAGTAGTGAGGAGAGAATAAGGCTTTGAAGCACCTTTCCATTGAATTGGAAGTCAGTAATTTATAGTAAAAAGCTTAACAAACATCTCCTTTCCTCACCACTCATTTTCCTATTTATGTGGCTATGAACCTTGACTAAGTAAGTCAAGACTAAAAGTGTGGACAAGACTTTTTCCATGAATGGTTTTCCAACAATCCCCCACACATTCTTGAAAAAGGACTATAGAAAATGTCTGAGCAGTACACCAAAGTTGACATTAATGTTAGTGAATCGGCTCTTGAACTAACACGTAGTGACATTGAGTAATTTACTTTCCAAGAGTGATATAAATCTTGAACTCATTGGTTAGATAAATTTTGAACTTCAATGCACACATCAGCTTCTATAAAACCCCGACATGTCGATCTCAATATAGACTTTTCAAATCCGTCAAGCCTATCTCAATATAGATTTTACCTCTGTCAAGTCTATCTCAACATAGACCACCCATTCTAGGCTACAGAGTGAATTATAACTATTTTACAAGTCGTAACAAACTTCACATGTTCCATTGTGATCACCACGTTGACAATTAATTGTCGTATAGACTCATGTCTAACTCTTATGTGTCTATTTTCCCAATTTAGACACTAATATATTTGCGACACAAATAACAGTATGTGAATCACAAAGCATAGGTACTGAAGTTGTGGGACTCCCCCACAACTGCACATCTACCAACATATTTCTTAACCACTCAGCTTCTTGGCTTCCTCGACCAAGTGCTATGAATTTTTGCATCCATAGTTGATTTAGGTATGCAAGATTGGTTTGGTGGATTTTCACGAAGTAGCTACACCACACATCGTGAACACATATCCACTGATCACTGAACCTCAGATGCTCATGAGTGCTCTAGAAAGATAGCCCAGTATCTTTCATAAAAGGCGGTTAACCATTTTCACTCAAGTAGGTGATTTCGTTAGGTCTATCTCAATATAGACTATACTCACATTAGGGTATGAAAGCATTAAGAGCATTTTATGCTCGTACTCTCCATTATTAAGCGGTGAATTCATTAAGTTCATCTCAATAGGACTACCCATCTCATTGGGTTATAAATTCATTAAGAGCTATAGCTCAATCTCACCAATGCACACATCATAGGAATAACCAATTAGTGTACTACGTTGTGATTCTTTCCATGGCTTCGTTTGACCACAAGAGTGGGATCCACCATGAATTCATCAGCTCTTGGGTTTAATTCATCCCATCAATAATTCAGCGACTAATCTCATAATTATTCATTTCTTTTAAAATAAGTTGATTCTCTCGATCAAACTTACATACACTTTGACATGCACGTTATTTACCCACAGGTAATTACTTTGAGATTTTCATGCTTAACATGAAACTATTTTCACCATTCTAGGTACAACAGACATGCTTCTAAAAGGGAAATGTACAGATTTAATTTTCCCCACAATGCAACACTTACAAATAATTTTCTCAAAACATTTGTTTTCTTACCCAGAGCATAATGTGCTATGCAGACTTTATAGCAACTATGCACTTAGTTAGTACATATTTAATAGGTGAATATATTTCAACAAAATATGTTGCTTCGACCATTAGGATTTTCCTTTAGATAGGAACCTTCGTAGATCTTCAAAAAGGATTCAATTGAGAAATGAAATAATATGTATAAACGCTCATTGCTATCACAAAATAGAGATAATGTTTATTACACATTGCTTTAGATTGTACATCACAATCATAAGTTTCACATACTTTCTTGAGAAAATTAGATCTCATACTCAAGGATCCAAACATGCACGCATTAGAGAAAGATTTATTTTCACAAAGTTGAAATCTAACATCTATAACTTTAGCATTCAAAGTTAATTGCAACTTCACAATTCACCATTCATTACATAACTCATATATAGCCTTGATGTAATGCAAATTAATACAAATTTCATATTTATTCTCAAAAGAAATTCTCACTTATTTATAAAAGGCAGTTTAAATAAAACACTATTATTACACCACTTAAGCAGTGTCTATTGCAAGGCTTTGATTGTTTAATAACATATTAAAGTCAACCTCATTTCAAGTGAGGATCAAGTAGCGCTTCACTAGCCTGCATGATCAACCCCCTACTTCTTAGATACTCCCAGGTCGAGTGGTGAAACCGAAGTTTACTTAAAAACCACCTTCCTAGACAGAGTATTTAAGAATGCTGACTTTTCCATGCTACCAACACATAGTTAATAAAGTCTTTGGTATATATGGTTACCACTTTGACAAATAATCTCAGTACATAATTCAAATATTTAAACATATTTTGCTCATATATTTTTATTGACTACCAATCATAAATAAAATTTAATGTATGATTTAATAGACAGATCATACCTAACGACTCTCCCAAATCGACGATTATGTCTTAATAGCAAGAGCTTATTGATTACCACCTCTACCCATACGACCCCCACAATTCTTGTAGTGGTCAAGATATTTTATTTGTTTTCCATATCTATTCGATTGTGTTTATATGTTTTCATGCCTGAACATCTAGTTCACCCATGTAGATCCCTTTAATTGACAATCTTTGAGCTAAATTCCATTATAGTCATCCACCCTGAATCTCAAAAGCATGTAATGAAAAGATGAATTTCTCCTTCATGAAATCCATAACACAACATTTTCTCTTCTAAAAAAGATTCAAACTAATTGTAAATTGAATCATTGATGATGTAAATTAAAACACAATTAAACACATATAACACATTCATAATCTATATGCATATTCATATAACGCATATATATAAATTAATAGTATAATATATGATACTTAGCTTTTCACGTAAGTCGCATGACTTTTGGTAATTAAGAGTTACCGTAATTCCATAGCAGAATTTCGCACATATCTCAAACGTCTTCAGTCCACAAGGAAAATCAACCAGCTGAATTGCAGTAGGACTCTGCTCACTATCTCTCGACAGATTAGGGAGCCATATATAGAATTGAGAAGTTGAATATTGTTGTAAGAGTTAAACGCTTTTAACTGTTGGAAAATAGGTACAAAACGTCAACCGAAACTGACAATCTTTAGGAAATAAGGACAAATACGGGCGTAAGAAAATATGTGCCGTGTTATAAAACACTACCTTAAAAGCGTTTAATCTCCGGTGACGGTCCGGGACGCTCTCAACTGGCTACACAGATTGACGACTATATGCTCAGACAAAGAAGGCAAAAGGTGAAGACTAGTAGTGAGGAGAGAATAAGGCTTTGAAGCACCTTTCCATTGAATTGGAAGTCAGTAATTTATAGTAAAAAGCTTAACAAACATCTCCTTTCCTCACCACTCATTTTCCTATTTATGTGGCTATGAACCTTGACTAAGTAAGTCATGACTAAAAGTGTGGACAAGACTTTTTCCATGAATGGTTTTCCAACACTAGTTAGAGTTGCGAGAGCCACGACCACGTCCACGCTGCTGCACAGCCAAGAATGTGCATTGTTCGAGCTCGATCTACTAGAAGAAGCAAGAGCTTGGTCAACAGCCAACCAAAGGGCCTTCGACGTCCGACACCCAATAGCTAAGTACATAACCTCCGGTGACAGGGATGAAATTAGCAAGCTAAGTACAACTTGATCTTGGCGTACCCACACAACATACAACGGATTGGGCTGAGCAATAGAACTACCTTCACTGACAAGAAGAAACTCGTTCGGACAAGGGTTCGTGCGGTCGACGAAACCCATCAATTCATGACCACGAAGATACGAAACAACCTGAGTTTGAAGTTTTTATTGGTCAATTTAATGCTAACACAGCCGAAAGAGTGGCAGCAACCAAAGGAATCGCAGTGGAAATAGTAGCACCAGAAACGATCCGTTTAGAAGAATTCATAAATCCGTCAGCCATGAGGAAACAAACCTAGGCTAGCTGATATCAGATGATAACTGAATATTTGTATTGATAGAATTCAGTGAATACAATGATAGGGAATAGGAGATATATATAAAGGGGAATGTCAAGTAGAGTTTGAAGTAGAGTATAGTAGAATATAACACAGCTCTCTTGAAGCCGTGATCCACTTTCCCAAACGTTCCCACATTAGAATCCAATTTGAATTTTACTCTCCGACATGGTTATGATTCAAAAAATTGAAGAGGAAATCCAGCGAAGAAATGGTGAAGAAACAAAAGAGAAGAAGTAAAACACTAAATTGCCCTCAATATTTTATAACCTATTATTTCAAGCTACTTTCCGTCTGTAATTTAGTCGGAGTGATTGAGCTTGAGAAAAATTAAATAGTTATGGTACTAAATTGACAATTTTAAAACTCGTAAATTGAAATTAACACCTCAATAGTCATAGGATAAAAAGTGAAAATTTATTAGTCGTAAAATATAGTATGAATAGATCCATTGTATATATATTATGAGGAACCAGAAATATATTGTTCATGTTCATGTTATTCGTATATTTTTCTTGAAGCCCTCGTACGCTCGAAGTGTGAATTTGGAATTTGACATGTCTCAAATATGATTAGGAGTCAAAAATATGCTCAAAAGGTTTTCCATCCATTATGATCCTATATATATGCGTGCGCGTACGCGTATAAAATTTATTACAATATATTAATTAGATAATATACATTAGTATGCATATTAAATTTCTATATTACTATACATGGATATGTATTAACAATTATTATCATATCCATAAACATTTACCTGTATTAATTATTATTACATATTATATGTGGTAAAAAATTTCAAATAGATTATTAAAGTTTCTTGCAATTGGATTATTAAATGAAAAACAAAGATTATTACCAAAATGTCCCTCAATTATTGCGAAATTACCAATTTGGTCCTTGACAATTTTTCATGCCCAATTAAGTCACTTGACTTTGAAAATTTTAACCAATTTTGTCATCCGTTTATTTTACCACTAAACATCCGTTAAAATCGGGACCAAATTGGTAATTTTGCTATAGTCAAGGGACCATTTTAGTGAAAATTAATTACCAATTTGGTCCCTTGACTATAACAAAATTACCAATTTGGTCCAGATTAAATTGATGTTTAACGACAAAATAAACGGAAGACCAAATTGGTTAAAATTTTCAAAGTCGAGTGACTTAATTGGGCACGAAAAATTGTCAAGGACCAAATTGGTAATTTCACAATAGTCGATAGACCATTTCGGTAATAAACTCTGAAAGATATATACAATTACATTATTTAGCACCAAAAATCAATGCACTTGGCAACATTGTTGGCATTGTTGTTTTCAATAAGAACCAACTAAATTGTTGAGTTAGCACATAGGCAGTATGATTAATTTTGAAATATTGACATTTATATGGACATTATGTGACACTAACGTGTTAGGCAAAATAATATTTTTGTTTTAATTATCATTAAACAAAACAACAAAAACATTCCTCAATCAAGTTAGGTTTAGTGTCTTAAGCCCTTAATACACGCACAACCAACTCACTGGTTCAGTAAACAGCATTTTGGGAGAGAAGAAGGTTTAGTGCCTTGATTGCAAAGGTGGAAATCATCAATTTCCATGATTGCCTCTACCTTCATCTTTGTCCTTAACAAGAAGAGAGAGGCAATCATGATTGCATCTACCTCTCAAGATCTAGATGAGAAGGAAGCTTCTTCCTTTATTTTTGTTCTTGATGACAGGGGTGGCACTTGTAATTGCCTCCCCCATCAACCTTAACGAGATTGGAAACAATTATAATTATCTCCTCTTCAATCTAATCCAGATTTGATTCTTTTTTATTTTTAATTTTACCTATTGAATGCCTATCTCTACCTTCATTCACAGGGGTTGGAAAGAAGTGGCGAAGGGGAACAATGATTATGAAATGTGAAAAATATGTCACACCTATTAAATATCAAAACATACACACTAATAATGAAATACAATACTACTTCTAACATACTTAATAATGACTTTGTCTATAGTCTAATAGTAATCTATTTTATTTACCAATTTATTTCTTTATTTTTAATTTTCAATCTCCACTTAAACATCCCCATTAGATGGTTTTTAGGTGGTTTTTTGTGGGGGCCAAGCGGAGGTGGAAGAGAGAAAATGTTTGAAGTTTTCCTACAATAATTTTGATTTTTCATTTTAAAGTGGACCCCACCAAATATGAAAAAAGTTTGGTTGATTCACGTGAAGCAAAACCAAAGCGCACGTGCATAAGTGGGTGCTTTATTTCCTTTGCTGTTTCTTTTTCTCTTCTTCTACTTATTTTCCTTCTCTCTCCTATTTTCTCTTTATTTCCTTTGCTGTTTCTTTTTCTCTTCTTCTACTTATTTTCCTTCTCTCTCCTGTTTTCTCTTCTAATAATCCTTCTCTCTCCTATTTTCTCTTCTAATAATTAAATCATCCAACTAAAAGCCTACTCTCTCATATTAATTAAATCATGTGCTAATAGTTGGACTGCACATTTATGTTTATATATTCGTGTACGGGCCGAGCCGATTGACTTTGTTGGGCTCCAAGCAACACGTGGACCATAGTCTCTTTTTTTCGGGTGGGGCAGAAATTCGAACCCATGACGTTTGCATGGCTCTGATACCAAATTAAATCATGTGTTCCATCCAACTAAAAGCCTAAGCTGATAGTTAGACTGCACATTTATGTTTATATATTATATGCTCAACACTAATCACCTCTGCAAAAATTCTTCAAAAACTATGCCTAAATGCCTAATGAGCTCTGAATATTTGTCAAAAATATATTCATCATCTACCGTTGGCATCACATCTATAACTGCTAAAAAACATATATATTATCCGCATGTTATTTTTGACAAAAATCAAAATAAAAACTCCATTCAAGAATAAAGAATCATTCTATATGCTTTTGAATTAATAAATTAATATCAATGAACATTGACAAGTCGAAACAAAAGGCGGGAGACCAATAACTTGACATGATACTCCCGACAAAACTTATATTACTTTAACTGCCAACAAATTTCAATTCAAAGATGAATTCTTTTACAACAAAGCTTAGATTTTCCTATCTACAAATATCAATTGACAGATGAATCTATTACAACAAATTTTGAACCCAAGGAAGAGAATTTATCAAAAAATGAAATGGCCATTGATAGCTTTTCGTTGCTACTTCCATTAAATCCCCTTTGCCTATGCCAAATAAAATTAAAGGCAAACAAGCTTCAATGGGAGCAGCAAAAAGAAGCTTACAGGCCCCTAAACCCAAAAATCTGTACTGGAGAACCCAATAGCACTACAACAAAAAAATAAAAATTGGGAAGGTACAATATTACAACTTCCTTTCCGGCCATCTCGAATGGAAACTCTTGGCCTTCTCGGGAGCGATTAGCTCAATAGCATTCTGCACGCATTTGTGGTAGGAGAAGTCCACGGATGTTCCATCTGATCGTTCCACAATAAAGCAGCGCGATTGGTGCTTCTCGTGCTGGCCAACCTGCGAAGACAAGCGGGATGGCAATCGCCACAATGGGAGAAACTGTTAGCATCAAACGCTTACCACTTTCACCATAAGCTATTGCTAGTAGCGAAGGCGCAACTTTATTTCCTTATAGACTGCCATCACATTTTCGAGACGCTAGGTGCTGGACTTGGCCTTTACCCTTTACAGGCCTCCGCCCAACAGAAACAGAGGTTGGAAGTTCTGTTCAATCTCACGAATATTTACAGGTTGCTCAAACAAAACAAGCCAAGAGTTAAGCAGAATGTACCTTTATTTCTTCGGCTCCCGTCCCAATTTTCTCTTCCCGCTTTGGATGAAAGTACAAGGCTTTCATCACAATGGATTTGTCAGAGTCTCTCAATGGCTCATTGATGCGATAGCTGCAGCAAAACATAAGAATAAATAAAACATCAAATTAGAAAGGGAGAGAAATAATTAGAATTTATATTAGAATCATTTCCAGTTATGCTCAAACAGGATGGTATTGCACAACTATAGCACAACTATAGCACAACTATTGCACCAAATGGGATTTGTAATGGAACAACAATCGGAATTACATTAAAATCAACTTATTCGTCTCTCAAAAATAGAATTTTTTTTTTTAAACAAGGATTAAAAGAAGTGAAATATTGACTTACCTGCTCAAGATATTTTTCAATGCCAGGGAGAGCTTCTTAATGTCATCAAACGAGAAGGCTTTGGATAGATGTTGGGGAAGGGACTTCATCGGGCTTTCATTGTTTCCTTTCGGGTTGACCATCCCATTTTGCCTCCGAAGATTAGAATTCATACTCAGCAGACTATAGACATCAGTTGATTTGGATAGTGGCTCATACCCCTGGTGGAAGAAAATAGAAAAAAAATCATATCATGAAGTATGAGACGATACTCATCAATGAAGATAGTCCCACAAAAAGAAAACGAAAAGTAAAGTATAAAAATAAAAAAATAAATAATAAAAAGGAAGAAGAAAAGGCTCGGTTACTATGGATTAGTTCTTAACAGGAAAAATCTGTACCTTCCCAGAGTATAAAATGTCGAAATGGAAACCGGTACCAATTGGAGGGGTCTTTCCCAGTATCAAAGCTTCAGCACTCCCTCGAAGATCATCGACCGTTTCCATCTTTGCTGCTTTAACAAAAGCCTCGCCAGGGCTCTGCATTCAAGTAGAAATAGTACGTCTAACACAATATTGGAAAAAGACGGAAATTTTGAAGTAGAAATAGTTTGAACAGCAATAACCTTTAAACATGCTTGCGAAAAGGGTGCATGGAGACCATTCGCCTTTCTTTGATCTGCAAGCCCTTTGGAGTTCAAAGCAGTGAATTCTCCTGTTGATGTCAGATAATCTGCGGTGAGGACTAAGTGTTCGGGAACGATCCTCTTGCCGATTTCAGATATTGCAGAATTTAGACCCTGCACATCAAAGGTGTTTTATAAGTATTATTATCTCATTCATGAGGTTAAACAATTTAAAGCTCCTAAGCCAGAAGGTTCGGGCAACTCATGTGCAACGTAAAGAAATGCAACGATATATAGTCATAACTCACGCTCAGAAAAGATATCCATGCAACGTCTATTCCATAAGCCGCAGATGTATCCTGAATATCATCTGGATGGCTACGCTCCCAATCAATCATTTCCATTATTTGAAGGCAGCTATTGACGAGTTCACTCCAAAATTTAGTCCTCGCACAGTTCTCGGACATGAAAACCCGCAAATAAAGTTCTCCAGCAGATCTTTTCGAAGATTTTGATGCAAAGGAACCGTCCTTCCATAAGATATCGACCTTCTTGAATGCAGGAAATCCTAAAAATACAAGGGACGAATATTAAACACATACTCAACAGTAATTACTCAGTAGTATTACTCCTATACAGTCAAAAATTCATTCCAATAGAAGACCAAGCACATTTCAATACGAGCAGAAGGCTAAACCTCATTCTTGATGAGAAAGTAAAATTTCTTTCAAGGAAAAAGATAACCAAAAATGCCATTCACATGCAAGGTAGAATAGAAACCAATTTAATTATTGAAACCTTTAACGACTGTTCCAAGTAGGAATGGCATCACAACATCACGGAGGATATCACAATCTGAAGAGGAACTTTTTGAAACTCCAACAATTGAAGCTGTAATGCAAAATTTTGAATCTTCTTCCGGCATGCCAGCAAGATAACAATCCCTGTCAATAACAATGAACATTAATGTCAGTTTTTGGAAGTGATGCCGGTTTTGGCAAGCCAGCATGTTAAGAGTCCACATTGATAAAATAAGAGAGAAAATATGGGTTTATAAGGCTATGCGTTA
>CM008339.1:13289677-13303005 GCA_002525835.2 Ipomoea batatas
AAACATGGATGGCAAGATGCAACGGTGGATGAAGTTTTCCCCCCGAATTACGTGTGGCATGTTAGGGACCCCAAAGGGCATCCGCTCAAGAGCACACTCAAGAGGTTCTATGGGAAAGCGCCAGCCGTGGTTGAACTCTGCATGCAGGCCGGTGCTAAAATACCAAATAAATACTTGCCAATGATGAGACTTGATATTGTCTTACCAGACACCGACGAGGCTTATCTCATCGCCTGAGATTCCAATTTCTGCAGAGAGTATATACACCGACGAGGCTTATCTTAGTTGCCCTTCGATAGACAACAACTGTCTAATGCGATCGGATCTTATCCATGTTAGAACCTCTACAAGTTAGTGGGCAGCTGCAAATTGTGAAGAATATAAGTCTTGAGGGTTTGGAAAAGACAGCAGTGTATAGCAGTTACATAGGGAAGGAAGATGCTAAACTTGTTTCCCTCAACAAGTACCTGGGGCTATTAGGTATTGTGCTCTTGCTTCAGTGAGAAACTGAAACAACTGCCTGTACTACATTAGCCATTTTGGGACCTTGTTGAAATTTAGTAAAACAAAGTGTTGTTACTAGACATTAGCTTGAACCTTATTTACATGAATTGAATGTTCATAGCTTCTAGATTGTCATGGGCAAAAACTTGTTTAGACTTTTATATAGATACATTGTGTCTCTATGTATTGGCATTTTTTTTTATAACTCAAGTTTTCCAATTTTGCCGGACTATATTCTGAATCACATTAACCCACCACAATACCATGGAAAATAAATCGAGTCAATCTAACTTCTAGTCTAAATAGTAAATATGGACTTCTACACACACCTTACACTCGAGAAAATTTGCCTGTACCACCTAACTTACTCAAGAGATGATAATAGTTTGTTAACTAATTAGAGAAAGGAAAATAAAACCCCTGAAACAACTCAGTTGTCGAAAGGTTGAGTATGCGTGTTGTGACCCAACAAATACTCCACTTCGAATTCTCAATGGAGAGGATCTCAGCCTTAGAATTTTAAAATAAATAAATAAAGTACTCGGACCCTAAGTCACAGAGGCACATCCCGCAATTTACCTCTTCTCATATTCTCTATAATGAAATGAAAAACTAAAGAAATAGAAAACAAAAGAACTGAAGTAAACGCGCCAAATAAAACAACAATAAAGCATTTTCCCATTTAGAGAACACTGTTTCTCCAATATAATAATACACTGTAAGCCTATTGATACAACTGCAACAGATCCTAAATGAATTAGCAACATATTTTGAACTGTCACAATAACTATGAATCCACAGGAAATTTTCATTTGGAAACATGATTGTTTTTTTTCCACTCAGCTTTTCTCCTGGAGCTATAGGTGTAGTAATACAACAAAATCGATACTACCAGAATTTCGATTCTCAGGCAGTGGGAGCATGCTCCTCAATGACTTCTGCAAGTTTATCTCGATCCTCCATGGATTTCAATCTTATCAAGCAGGTTCGTGCAACCACGTTATCATTATTCTCTCCATCCTACACATCATATCGTGTCACCAATAATATAAGTGCACAGGAAAAAAGAATCAAGAATATACAAGTCATAAATGCATCTAGGATAAAAGTATACGTTATACACAGACATAATGGCATGAACTGATGAACATTGCAAAATGTTCACAAATGGCAACATTAATTATATGCACATAGTTAAGATGCATATTTCATAAGTGATTAATTTCAGTTATTGGATTCAAGTGATAGAATTCTAACTTTAGAACGTTAGTGGCCATAGTAATAAAATACGGAAAACATCTAGTGTTCAAAATTTGTTTTCAGTTTTTATCAAACAGGCAGCCCCAACTCTTCTGTTCTGCAATCCTTCCTACCCCAGTAATAAAGACCGCAAAATATCATGCAACAAATTACTGAAACTAACATAGAATCCCAAGCACAGAATAGTTGTTATGGTACTGACAAGTGACAACCACTGACAAATATTTGACATAAAGAAAGAGGTCTATCTTTTTGTCCAGATTAGAGATGTATTACCGCTATATGGAATATTGTGACAATGGAATTCTTCTGCATATTTGTTTTAATGCCTGGATATAGTAGTGCATTGAGTAGCACTTTACCAACCTGCAAGAAAAAGAAAAACCAAAGATAGACTGCTCAAAATGAACTGATGAACATTGCAAAATGTTCACAATGTCACATAACTGTTCTAAAATTGCAATAATGCGAAAACAAACACTATTTAACTGAAGGCTTAAATACATGAACAGAGGTGTACATCATTGCGTATGAGAATGGTTGGTTTGGATTCTCGGGTACCCTTGCTAACACCTTCTTTGCACTTAATAGAGAGCTGACCTGTGCCTCTATCCTTCCATGCATCTTTCTCTGTTGGATCAGTTGACTGGACAAAAAAATAGAGAGCAAATAGAAGAAAGCCCGATTAGTGGAAGTGGTCAATCTGGCAGAGCCAATGAATTAAAAAATCTACCCATCCCATGTGTATAAATTAGACAATACAAAATGTAAAAACTTGACAAGGGCCACTGCCATAGAATCGAGATATGCAGCACATGATACATGTTGGGGCCATGATTATTTAGGAAGTTGTTATGACCAAAGAAGTCTTATTTTATTAAAATTACACTACATAGTTTAGATATTAAGAAACTACTACATAGTTATTTTTAGCTTATTACTTAATCGAGTTATTTAGAAGCTACTAAATAAATAATTATCTTCAAAAAAAAAATAGAAGCTACTAAATAATTATTTAGTTTATCAATCTTAGTCTCAAAATTAGTTTAGCCAATTTTGCTATTTGTAAACTACCAAATAAAAAATTATTCTTAGTTTAGGAATCCTTGTAATCAGCTTTATAAAAGGGAGTCTTATTTGGACGAATGGACAATCAGAAATTTAATCCCAAAGAAGGGACTAGGGGAGTTCTGGGTCTCAAGCAAACCCAATGTTTTCTTTTCCTTTTCTATTCTTTGTTCTTTTCCTTTGTGTATTTTTGCCCGTGACGGGAGAACATAATAGCATGCTTCATATTTTACAGTGTTTCAATCCCACAAGATCATTGTTGATGACTTAAACATATAAAATATAGTCTTCTAAAAACTTAATGCATGCAAGCAATATTGTTAAGGCAGACTTTCAAGGCAAGGTGCCACTGACCGCCTAGGCAATGAGGATATATATATATATATATATATATATATATATATATAATAATCAATTCATAATTTAGCATTTCCAGCATGGGTCGTTAGATTTAGCCTTCCTTTTAGGATCCATTGATGGATCATAATNATACTTGCTCCTTTGAAAAACTAAAGAAATTATCAGATGCATTGCACAGATTAACAGCTAGGTCTCTAAACATGGTTGTGTTGTGTTGTGTCACTCAAAACTCACCAAAATTCAACTCAGTCCTCGAGGGGAATCCTACCACACTGTTTTTACACACTGTAGTGAGCTCAATTTCCATTTTATATAATTTAATTCATCAATTTACTGTAAATCCAACTCCGACCTCGGGAGAATCACACCACACTGCTTTCACGCATTGAATTTAAGTTCAACTTCCATTTTCTCCGATTCGATTCTTCAATGAATTACAATTCCACAATTAACAAAGCAACAACAGTAACGAACAAATATTTGCAGCTGTGTTTATCAGATCTATGAACAGAAATAGGGAAGAAAATTGTATGAGCACGCGAAAACATCAGTGTATAAGAAAATTAGTTAATTGTAGAAAGAAAATTAAGATTAGCGCTAACCATGGTGGAAGTTGCCGGCGGATTTTGACCTCGATGACGCTGATCTTTGGAGGTGGAGGCCAAGTAACAAATTCAGAGATTGTTATGACGGTTTGACCCTAGAGTTTGGATAATACCGTTTAGCGCCCATAGTTCCCCTTTTTTAATTATATGATCCCAAAATAGGCACACGGGAACGGGGTTACGGGGTATCTCCTAACATATGATTTACCTATACCGCTATACGCAATGCTTAATTTGAGTTAGAGTTAATTCCAATCCTATATTTACAGTGACTGTCCATAAGTCTTTTTCATTACAACAGTTACTTTTGATCCTATTATTATTATTTGTGGCATGTCTATTTTTATTTTTTATCAATAAAATAGTTTAAATATCATTAAATTCAATGACATTTTAGTCTTCAATTATGAATATTTTTTCAAAAAAATAAACATAAAAAAATATAACGGTTCAACCTACTTTGTATGAAAAAGATTGAAATATATTTGGTTTAATGACATTTCAACGATTTTGTTGATGGAGGATTAAAAATAATAATGTCACAATAATACTATAACCAAGTGGGATATTATAATAAAACATGACTAAAGGTGGACGGTTACCTATAAATCTAAGACCAAAAATTGAATTAACTCATTTGAGTTAATACTCGATTTGATCACTCGACTATTAAGATTTCATTATTTTGGTTCTCGACTTTTAAACTTGCTCAATTTCATCCCAAATTATGCAATTTCTTTTTATCTAAAATAGTTATTTGTCGAAACCAAAAAGATTACTTTTTTTTTTTACTTCAAAAATATTACATTTTCCATTATACGTAACAAACACTCTATTTTTACATTTTCAATATAAGTATTATATTTTTATATTAATTCGACACGTCTCACAGGAAATGATTCATGAAATGTTATCACACAAGCTTTTTGTATTATACATATATTTAAACTCGATCCGCATCATGAAAATATATATGTGAAGCAGTCTTACAAGAGACTTATCCAGACAAATTTATGTAATATGGCAAAATTAATAATTGGGAACCAAATGTAATAACTAAGAAGTAATAATAGTATGGTGAGTGGTAATCAAATATGACAATAAGCCTAAGATGGGCGATGGATCATGTGATGCTATGGATTCTGATGCGATACCAGCAGTCGCTGATGGCCCACCCGATCATCCTACGGGGGTGATCGCCGAAACCCCAACTACTGCGACGCAAACCATTGCGATGGGTACTGACGATGCTGCCGTTTCTCCGGTCCAACTGGATCGACCAGGCAGTTCTGTTGATAATATCGACTTTGTGGCGGAAACACAATCAGCGGCTTTGCCGGTGGTTGAGGATCGGGGCAGTGCTGATCTGATGGATGCAGATTCCATCTCGCCCTCGAACCAGTCTGCTGGTGAAGAAGCACCGTCGGGTGGTCCGGGGTTTGCACCACCACGCACTTACCTGGAATCGGTGGTTGGAAAGGGACCCGACGCGGCTCCCTTCCTCATGACTGACGCCGCTGATGAGGAATCTGTGGATCTGGAGGCCGAAGAGGAACTGGATGACACTAATGACGACCCCTTATGCCCCACAGTTCGTCTAACAGCCAAAGAGAAGGATCAGATCAGGGAACCTTGGCGTCAAACCTTAATTATTAAGGTGATGGGACGGCGGGTTGGTTATGCTTACCTTCTTAGGCGACTAACCACGATGTGGAAACCAAAAGGCCAAATGGAGTTGATTGCTTTGGAGAATGATTATTTCCTCGTCCGTTTCGGTGCGCGGGATGACTTGGAGTTTGCCAAATACGAAGGCCCATGGATGATTCTTGATCACTATCTGATAGTCAAGGATTGGGTGCCAAATTTTGATCCGGTGGCTGACACGACTGAGAAGGTCATTGTTTGGGTCCGTTTCCCCAATCTCCCCGTGGAGTTTTATAATCTCATGTGCCTCCGGCGGATTGGAAACAAACTAGGGCGAACGGTGCGAGTGGATCACACGACTAGTCTAGTATCAAGGGGTAAGTTTGCTCGGGTTTGTGTCGAGATCGATATCACGAAACCGCTGATTCCTACTTTCACCTTGGAAGGAAAAGTTTGGAAAGTGGCCTACGAAGGGATTCACCTAGTGTGCTTTGTGTGCGGAATGTATGGGCATAGGCTTGAAGGCTGTGCGAATACTGGTGGGGGCAACGTCTCAGTAGCGGCTGGAACTGAGGGAGCGCAACCTCCCATTCTAGAGGGTCCTGTTTCCGTAAACAATCCTGCAGTGCATGCGACCGGAGGTGCGTCTTCGTCCCTTGGTCGTCCGTTTGGCTCATGGATGATAGTCACTAGAAAGGAGCGTGGTCAGGTTGGACGACCCCCAAATAACGGACAACAGCGGCCAAGTGGCGGAAACACCACGGCGACGGGAAGTAACCAGGGGGGCGCTGCGGCTAGGGGTTCACGGTTTATGCCCTTGGATTCTGTACTGGAGCAGGGCGATCTTACGGGGGAAGATGGGCACGGAGTTACGCCGGCTACGAGTAATACCCAGGGCAGGGAGGAGGTCGACAGAGACAACAATCGGGTGTTGGGGAGGACTGTCTTGGAAGGGCGTCAGCGGCGAAACAATGTGATCGCAAATGAGACACAAATTATGAATGAACCTACTTCGGCTCGGCGCCAACCAGAGGCAGAGGGATCAAATACGGGGAGGGCTTCTCAGAGGAGGCTGTCGCGACGGGCGGCTGAAGAGGATGAACATGTGGTGAACCGCGGAGAAGAAGGAGGGAACATTATTAACTCGACCACAGTTGTGCATCAGGATCGTGAGGCCCGAACTGCTGATGTGGCCGAAGATCAATCTCAAGAACATCACACAGACCCGCCCGATGATGTTGATGTGGAAGGCGATATAGTGATGGAGGATGACATGCCTCAGGGTTTGGGTGTGACGGAGGGTGTTTCGGCCCCTGCCGTTTGACTCAGTGTTGCTTGTTCTGTTTTTCTTGCGGTTTTTGTCGTTTGTTTCGCATCTCCTCTTTTTAGCGTTGTTTTTATGAATTGTCTTTTTTGGAACTGTCAAGGCGCGGGCGGTAGTGAATTCCTCCGTGTCCTCAAACAGCTCATCCAGACCCACAAGCCTGCTATTTTGGGCATTGTGGAGCCTAAGGTCTCCGGCTCTCATGCAAATTCGATTTGTATGCAGCTAGGTTTCTCGGACTGGGTTCGGGTGGAGGCAGTTGGTTTTAGTGGGGGTATCTGGGTTTTATGGAATAAATCTAGCAAAATTGTAGTTGTAGCTACTCACCCTCAATTTATTTTGCTACAGGTTCAAGATGCAAGCCGAGGTGATTGGCATTTAGCGGTGGTGTACGGGAGTCCAACGCCCCATCTACGCCGTCGTCTTTGGTCGGAACTCACAATGGCAAATCAAGGCTTTACGGGTCCCTGGGTTGTTGCTGGGGATTTCAACGCGGTGTTAAATCAAGATGAAACCACGAATTACAATTCTTTTTCTATTCATCGTTGCTCGGAGTTCGCGGACTGGATTGAGAACGAAGGTCTTGTGGATATGGGGTTTAGCGGGCCAAAGTATACTTGGTCGAGAGGTTCTGAGTCTGGCTCGCCCAAGAGTGCAAGGCTGGATCGGGTTCTGTGTAATACTCAATGGTGGACTGCTTTTTCGGATGCGAGTGTCACTCATTTGCCTAGGCTGTCGTCGGACCATTCCCCTGTTTTGTTACAGGTGGCTCGCCGAGAGTTTACCAGGCAACCGGGTTCTTTCAAGTTTCAGGCTGCGTGGCTCACTTCCAATTCCTTACAAGAGGTGGTCCGAGCGACTTGGCGGTCGTCTACCCCGTTCACAGACAACATCCCTAAGATTACAGAAGCTCTGAGATGATGGAATAAAACCACGTTTGGTGATATCCATTATAGGAAGAAGATTACCCTTGCGCGCATCGGTGGTGTACAGACTCGGCTGGCGGTGGCTTTCCATGGGGGTTTGGCTAAGCTTGAGAAGAAACTAACTCTGGAATACCAGGGAATTTTATACCAGGAAGAGCTTCTTTGGTACCAACGTTCACGTGAAAATTGGATCACATCGGGAGACCGAAATACCGCTTTTTACCATGCGGCCACCGCTGTTAAACGAGCTCGGAACACGATCAAGAGATTACAGGACGTTAACGGGAATTGGATTATGGACCAAGCTCAACTACAACATCATGTCAGGGATTATTTTGTTGCGCTATACTCGTCGGATCACGGGCATCTGAGATCGGGCAACAGGGAAGGCAGATTCCCGCAGATTTCGCTTCAACAGTGGACTGTTTTTAACAAGCCTGTCTCCATTGAAGAAGTTCACTCCGCCCTTTTAGGAATGGATCCTTTCAAAGCTCCTGGGCCGGATGGGTTTCATGCAGCTTTTTACCAACGCATGTGGGCAATGGTCGGAGGTAGTGTTTTCCACCTAGTGCAAGAGGCTTTTACAACTGGATCGTTACCCCCTGGTCTGAATGATACTCACCTGGTCCTCATTCCAAAGGTACAGTCCCCAGAGAATGTGCGACAATTCAGGCCAATCAGTTTGTGGAACGTCAGCTATAAAATCATTACCAAAACTATTACTAATCGTTTGAAACTTATCCTCCCCGCTATAGTGGGACCGTACCAAAGCTCGTTCGTACCAGGGCGTCAAATTTCTGATAACATCCTGATTTATCAAGAAATTATGCACACAATGCACTATAAGCGAGGCGCGAAGGGTTTCATGGCGATCAAGTTGGATTTCGAGAAAGCTTATGATCGCTTGGAGTGGGAGTTCATTAGATCAACGCTCAATGAGATTGGGTTTGCGGATAAATGGATTCAGCTTATAATGCACTGTGTGCAAACGCCTCGCCTCTCTATCCTCTGGAATGGCGAGACTCTCCCCCAGTTTGCCCCGAAGAGGGGAATCCGCCAAGGGGATGCCATGTCACCGGCTCTTTTTGTCATTTGCATGGAAGTCTTGAGTCAGGCGATTTCATGCAAGGTGTTGACGGGAGCATGGAAAGGAATTCAGTTAACTACTTCAGGGCCGACCATCTCTCATCTTTGTTTTGCAGACGACCTAGTCCTCTTTTCAGAAGCTTCTATGGACCAAGTAGAGGTAATCCGGGATTGTCTTGACAGATATTGCGAGGCCTCAGGGCAAAGAGTCAATTTTTCTAAGTCGATGGTGTACTTCTCGAAAAATGTGGACTCAACCATAGCATCGGGCATCGCCAATCGTTTAAATCTGACACAAACAAATGACCTAGGTACTTATTTGGGAGTGAAATCAGCGCATGGGCCGCTCAAAGGAAGTCATTTTACTGCTCTACTTGATCGCATTAAAGGCCGACTCGAAGGATGGAAATCCAATACTCTTTCTCTAGCAGGAAGGATCACTTTAGCGAAGGCTGTTATTTCATCCATTCCGACGTACGCCATGCAGACCACGGTGTTACCCATGGGAGTTTGTACTGAAATCGAGAAATACACGAGGCGCTTTATTTGGGGGGGTGCTGCGACGGAGGGCAATCCCAGTAAGCTTCATTTAGTGACTTGGGATAAAGTCACGCAAAGCAGGAGCTCGGGAGGCCTTGGGGTTTTTCGACCTCGAGCGATGAACTTGGCCTATATGGCAAAACTTGGATGGCGGCTGCGCCAAGAGCAAGACAGTCTCTGGGCCCGAATCATTCTAAACAAGTATACTGGGGATAGAGGTCGTAGCGGTTCTCAAAACCGAAGCTCGAACTTTTCGTCAGCTTGGAGGGGCATTTTGGCCGCACAGAATTTTGTGGATAATGGTGTGATGATGGTCGTCCGCGGTGGGCGGCAAACCAATTTTTGGATGGATAGATGGATCGATCCGGAGCCCTTGTGTCGATTCCTAACTACGCCTCTAAGCCTCCCGGAACTTTACGCGAAGGTGCGTGACTTGTGGGAAGAAGGGACTGGCTGGTGGTGGGAGCTTATGGCCGAGCATCTTCCGAACACCATGATTTCTAGACTCCATTCCTATGTTCTTTCCACTGACCCTGACCTTGAGGATCAGGTGGGCTGGAGGTTGGACCCGTCGGGAGATTTTTCTATCAGCTCTGTGTACGCGTCGATCGCACCGAGCACTGCGACAAGTTTTCACGCAGAATGGGATCGGATATGGAAGCTTAAAGTGCCACATAGAATCTGCGTGTTTATCTGGCTGGTTATGCATGGGAGAATCCTAACGAATGCTGAAAGAGCTAGACGCCACTTAACCTCTAATATTGCGTGTGTTTTTTGTGCAGGACAGGCGGAGGACTGCAACCACCTGTTTCGACATTGCAGCAACGCGAAACCAATTTGGGGTGCGGTGTTTGGCGCTCTGCGGGCAGTGCAGCTGGACCATCTAGGATGGGAGGAATGGCTTCAAGCAAATTTACGTGGTGACAGGAGAGATGGATTTGGGGAGGGATGGCCGGAACGGTTCGCCATTCGTCTTTGGTGGCTATGGAGGTGGTGAAATGACAAAGTTTTTAACGGGCGAGGCATACCCATGGACCAAAAGCTCCGATGGATTGCGAAGCAGGAGGAGGATGTCAAATCTGCGTTTACAAGAGCAAAATTGCCGGGCATGGACAAACCAACGACTGTCGACGCGTGGTTCGCTTGGGAAAAACCGGCAGCGGGGGCCGTCAAAGTGAACGTTGACGGCAGCAGATCGACAACCTCGGGCATGGCGGGATGTGGCGGGGTTATCAGGGACCATGAAGGGCGTTGGAGGATTGGGTTTGTCGCGAATGTTGGCACATGCTCCGCTACTGAGGCCGAAGCGTGGGCTGTGTGGCACGGCCTGGGTCAGGCTTATACCCACGGGTATCGTAATATAATTCTGGAGAGTGACTCCCAAATGGTTATTGAGTTGCTACAACGCTCTAGGCACGCAACAGGAAATTACTACAATCTCATAGAAAGGTGCCTCAGAGAGACCTTGAGATTTCAAACGGTGGAATTCCGGCACGTGTACCGGGAGCAGAATCGAGTTGCTGATAGTTTCGCGAAACAGGCCGCTCTGAGCCCGGGCACGATTTTAGAGCTGCATGATGTCCCTCCTGAGCTTGCACGGACTGTGGATGAGGATGTTGTTGGTGTTGTTTTCCATCGGCAGGTCCCTCTGAGGAGGGTTGATAATAATCTTTGAGTCTCTTCTTTGTGTACTTTTTGGGTGTTCCCCTCTCCTAGTTTAACAAAAAATAAAAAATAAAAAAATATGACAATAACTCCATTTTGTAACGCTTTATTATTTACCTATCGAATTATAATTATTTTATTCTCTAATTTCTTCATTTCAACCAAATACCTTGTTAGACTCGAGATTAAGCCCGGCTCAATAGGTTAAATTTAAAGATTTTTTTTTTTGTTTTTTGGAGAGGATTAAATTTAAAGAATTGGAGTATGAAATTGACTCCAAATCGGAACAGCTCAGGAATACCTTGACTGATTTAAGCTTACGGAAAGGAAAACTGAAGCAAGCTAGCTAACCAAACGCATATTTATCTAGTGTTCAGTATCCCGCTTAATCCCTAAGGTACCAAATGTGGACTAAGACCTGAACGCGCTATCGGACAACCAATTTCCGATCACGTTTTAGCATCCACTGAAACTCCACAGAGAACACCGACGATTTGCATTTCACAACCCCAATACATAACTTCTCCGCAGTCTATACAATACAACGCACCAATACTTGTAGCTCCCGCGCCCGCCGTTTCCGGAAAATCTGCTACCGGAACGTAGATTCGATTGCGGCTTTAGATCGCATCACTGGTAAGTAGTACGATCGTGTTTATACTGTCAGATCTGGGATTTTGTGTTTTCTATGTGAATGCAATGGCGGAATTAGAGTTTGAATGTTGAACCTGAATTGGCGTTTGCTGTTTTGTTGTGGAGGTAATTAGGGCACGATGAGTAGTAGCAATCTGCTTTCGGGATTTACGAGGCTGTGCAAGGGGCTGGCGGTGGTGTTAGTCGGCGCTCACATTGTTGTTCAGATTCTTCCCTCTGCCGTTTCTTTTCTCGCTCTTATCCCTGCTAAGTAATTAGCTTTTTATACCCTCCATTTTATTTGCAGAAGGTTCTGATTTGCTTTGTTCGTTGATGGAATGCTTAGGAATTCGGATTTAGAAAGTTTGTGTTAGATTAGTACTTGGATTTAATGTGAGCTAGGAGATCACCGTTCAAGGCACTGCATCATATAATCGGGTTTAAATCGACAACATTAATGTAAACCACATTGGAGATCAGAAGCCTTCTAGCATTCTACCATTTTATGCCAAGCACATTTTCTCCACTTAGCCTGGCATGAAGAAACAAACCAAATAGTCCAATAGATAACCTTTTTTTTTTTTCTTTTTTTCTTTTTTTTAAATTACTCTGTAAATTCTCTCTTTTAGCCCTTTAATTTTATGAATTAGGAAAACTAATCAGTAATTATGTGCAATATCATTTATAGGAATTGATATTTTGATAGAAAAACCCTCCGTTTATATCTTATGATAAAAAAATGTGATGAACATTTGCAGTTAGAGAAAAGGAGGAAGGAAATTTTAACCATCCATGTTTAATTTTTTGACGAATTACTGTATTGGTTTTGTTGTAGGACTATACCATTTGCATGGAATCTAATAACAGCTGGTTATGTTGAACAGACTATATATGGGGTATTTTCTTTTCTCTAGGATAAACCTAACTCCTTTGGGTAATATTTTGCTTCCTATATCATTCACAAGTTGTTTATGAGGATTATCTTTGTTTCCAGGTGTTTGTCAGTACTTTTGGGCTGCTTTTCACTGGGAAGCTGCTTGAACCCATCTGGGGTCCTAGGGAATTCCTGAAGTTCATCTTCATTGTTAACTTTTTGACATCTGTCTGTGTCTTCATAACATCTATCTCCTTGTACTACATAAGTAGAGAGGAAAGCTACCTGTAAGTGATGTTTATCTTTTTCTTCTGGAACACATTCTTAGCCTTGGTGCCCTTAGCTCTTCCTCCAACACTCATTGTTTTATTACTTCTGCTTTATTTTATTTCAGTACTATTTCTTATTCTCCACCCATCTATCCTTTCTCTCCTGGAAGAGATAGTATAGGTCACAGGCAAACACCATTTGGAAGCAATTTAAGATGATGTAAATTAAACTTCACGTGTAATCCTACTACATGCTGTCTCATAGCCTTGGAGAGTTTGAGATAACCTGCATTGTCTTCCATTCAATCATCCTTCTCTCGGTTTTTGTTTTTGTTTTTGTTGTTTTTTGTTTTTTTTTGTTATTCTTTTTCTGTGTTACAAGAATTTATACTTGATGAACATCACTTTGTAATTTTGTGCATGCCCAAGATGAACGTCACCAGTCACTGAATTTTCTTTTCCTTTTGCTTAATTCTGTAGCTATTTGCCTATTTCTGGCTTCCAAGGGGTCCTTTCTGCGCTCCTAGTTGGTATCAAGCAAATCATACCTGATCAAGAGCTCGCTTCATC
>CM008339.1:13309029-13320006 GCA_002525835.2 Ipomoea batatas
TTAAAAAAACAAATTGAAAAGTAGCAAATAAGTTCTATTGTACAGAAGCTATCTATTGGTTTTTTCAGGAGATATATAATATAGCTTCAATTTGAACTGACAGGGAATATACCCCGAGCGTATAGATATACATCTAGTCGACACGTACCTCTTGACTTATGAGGAGCGATTTTCGATTCACACCGACCTTATTCTACATAACAACCCGACCCAAGATTAGACATGAATTCATGACTAATTATGTATGTTGTAACAAAATCTTACCACTAATTTATAAATATCATTTTTTTTCATCCATCAAAAATCCACATGGACCGCAGTGGTCAAGTATTTTGCATTGAAGGGAGTCGCTTGCACAGACCCACTGGGATACTGGGCATCAATGGTGCGCAACTGCGCATTATTGTGCACTAACCCTTTTTAAGACTGGTCCTGACCATGTGCGATTAGGACGATGTCACATGACCTTCAATTTTTTGTGGTCTAGTTTTTTTTTTTTTTTTATAATATAAACTCATTGGTCAAAACATCCACATGGACCAATTGGTGGTCCAATTTATTTTTTTTAAAATAATTCTCTCTATTCCATTTAGCATAGGATAAATATAGCATAGACATATCCTTTTATTAATTGATTTTCACTTATTTATAAACTAATTTATAAATAAGTAATGAATGTAATGAATTTTTCTTTATAAATAACTTCACAAAAAGAAAAATATCATTTTTTTCATCCATAAAAACATCCACATGGACCACATTGGTTAAGTATTTTGCATTGAAGGGGGTCGCTTGCACAGGCCCACTGGGGCATTGGGCAACAATGGTGCGCAGTACTGGGCACTAACCCTTTTTTTAGGGCTAGCCGTGACTATGTGCAATTAGGGTGACGGTACATGGACTTCAATTTTTTTTATTTTTATTTTTTTGTGATAATGACATTGTCGTCACGAGGTGGCTCTCCTAATTGGGAGGTTATGAGAGGATATTAGCTTTTTGTGCTTCAGTATCTTTGTTGAATTTTGATGCATTATATTTTGACAAATAAAATTTATTACATTTTTATTTTTATTTTAGAATACAATAACTTAAAGTCTAAATAGATTTGGACTCAATTATTCAATTGTAGAGATTTTATAAAACTTTAATCTTTATCATTTAGAGGTTTTTTTGATCATGTTTCTTATCTTTATAAATAGAGATCCATATGTATAATAGAAATCTAAATATTTAGAAAAAAAAATATTTCCCCCCTATGTTATTATCTCTCTATTATTGTTTTATAGGGCCCATATTTTTTATAAGATCAGCCATGCTTTTTTTAGTAACTTTTTCTTTAAAAAATCCTGATTCAAACTAATTTAGGAATATCTTTCAAAAAAAAAAAACAAAAACTAATTTAGGAATATGACCTCACCAATCTCTCCTGAGTCCTGTCTTCTCTCTGCCACATAAGAAAACTTTACCAAAATATTCAAAATTTCATACCATTGGTGTTAGCTTTTATTTTTATTTTTTGAAAAAGTTAGCTTTTATTAAGTCATTGACAATTTAAATTGAAGTACTGCTGCATATACTCTCACATTTAATAATCTATTAATGTAGGGTTTTCTATTTAATTTAAAATATAAAATAAACCATAATTTTTACTCTTACTTTCAATAAAATTAACACATCCAACACTATTCTAAAAGAAAAGTCATCATTTTCTTTATATAGAGCCCATGATAAAATCCAAGCTTGGAATTTATCTGGTTCTTGTCTTGTTCCCCAAATATGACAAAGGAATGAAAACTTGTGGAGGGCAATGCATAATTATATTGGCAATTTGGCACCTCATTTAATAAAATTATACTATATATTAGCAATATATATTTAGAGATAATAGTCAAATGAATTTTTATTAAGAGTTAATACCAGATTTACTCCTCCGACTATCACTAATTTTTAATTTTAGTCATTGACTTTTAAAGCTACCAAAGTTAGTCCTTACGTATTCAATCATTTTAAATTGTAATTTATCATTAACTTTTTCTTGTGTGAATCGTTAATATTGAAGGTAAAATTCGAAAGTTATGACCATTGCGCTAATTGATTTTCACACGTGAAAAACAAAACCTATATTTCCTTATTTTAGCAACCATAATTTCACTTAAGATATAACCGGTGCAATAGTAATTTTAAAGGGAAGTACCATCATTGGATATTGGATATTGGATAGTACGCAAAGCATAATTTTTGCAATACGAAACTCTGATCCATGTTTCTTCTTGTTACCATTTCTGCCAGAAATGAATTCTTGATTTAATCTAGTTATCTGGTGTGATTCAGTGCAATTTTCGTGTCTTGGCGCAGTGCACATTCAAAAATATAACCAAATCCTAATAAATCATTTATGTCAACAAATAATTACACCAACATTTTTTAGTTCCCGTTAGGAGTCTAACTTTATTCGTTCTTACTAGATTGGTAGATAGATAGGTTGAACACCTTCAATTCTCAATTATTTAAGAACTAGACTTGAGAGTTTCTGACAAAGTTGGCATTGGCTTGTTCTCCAGATATGATTTGAACAGAGTCAAAGCATGTTGAGGCCTTGTTAATGGCACCTCATGCCCTGCTCCCAGTATACTCACAAGGCTCAACCCTTCATATATTTGGCTCCACCCACCAACCTATTACACACAACAAAAAACAAAATAGTATAAATCAAATAAGAATGACATTAGAGTTACTTCAATTCCAACAATATAATAAAAATCTGGATAGACTAACCTTTCCATTGTCATACCAAGGGTACCAGTTTTTCTTGGTTGGAAGCTTCAACGCGTTAATGGAACGCCGCGATGCAGTTAGTGGAACCACTGAATCAGTATCCCCACTGCAAAAACGGGGATACCGTTAGAGTTATTTCAGACGATAAATATCTCATATCATTACTTTTGATGGGTTTCAAGCAACACGTGGATCATAGTCTCTTTTCTGATTGCGGGATATTATGACGTGTACTATCAAGTCATTTAGTAGTGATTAGATAGTCAGTCAAGTACAAAAAGCGGGCGAGGGAGCAGTGGTAGATACCTGAACACCCATATCCTGAGACCAGCATCGATGAGTTCTTGATAAATAGGTAGCATTGACACAGGAGAATCTCCCCAGTTGCCATTAACATCATAACTGCAAGGTGATGAGCTTAATCCAGTTAGCAAGGATATCACATAGGATAGGACTGGAAATTTTCATGTTCTGATCTTCTAAATGACTCACTTGCATGTATCCCAGGGATAGGGAATTCCAGTCACATTGGCATGAAATGCCTTCTGCACTTCTGGTAGATTGAAGTAAACTTGTGCATAGTTGGCAGTGCATGGATCATATGCTCTGGACATCCATGGCTACCATTTCAAGAAAATCAGTGAAGGTTAGATAATTTGATCATCTTCAAAAAGCATGGCTAGATAACTTGCCTATTCACTATTTTCACCCACCAAAAAATTGGATACAAATTTAAGGTTTTTTCAACTTTTAGAACCCCAAAGTTTGCTTTTCTTGACCACTAGCCAATGACCAAAGATAAACCAGCCTAGATTGTCCTAGTTGACTTGCTCAAACCAATAATGTTAATAAGCCGCTCCCACTGGAAGTTGAACTTGATGTGGTTATCAAGCCAATAGTCTGACCAACTTGGCTGGTATTGCTCCTAAACTTAGTGGATAACTAAACCTACTAAATTTTTTGGTCATCACCAGCAAAAAATAGTCAAAATTTTCAAGTACTCTATTGGTGATAAAAAAAAAATAGTGACAAAACATTTTCTGAATCCAAAAAGTGACTTTTTTTTACTGAAACAACGCGAGATTTCCAGCCTTAAGAGACAAGAATTACTCACATAGTGACCCCTTAGTTTGAACCGAGCAGATGAAGATGAAGAAGTCTGAGTGCAGACAGGAGTGTATATACTATAAGCATCAATATCTCCCTGCTCCGTTTCTGCAAGTGCCAGAGCTCCCACACATTCAATTGGAGGATGTTCAGCTGAATACGGATCACAATATTTGTTTAGCACCTCATATGTAGAATCTGAGATGAGACCATGAGTCCACCAATACTCAAATGTGCCAATGTAGTCATGGTAATCGTCAATAACTGCATTCCCCACCTTAAAAGAACATCATTGTTAACAACATTATTTGCAGACTGCTTAATTAGACTGGATGAATGAAAGGTTGCAGGTGGGGCTTAAAGAATACCATACCATGAAGCCCTTGAAGTTAATGATGGGGTTCTCGATTCCCTTGTTTCTTTCATAGACGAGCTGAGATAACTGTGGAACATAATGCCCTGACAGGATTAACACACAAGTTAAACCGGCAAATCATACACAGCTACAAACTCAAACGAGATGGTCCCTCATGTCGAATAGTCATATGATTCATGATTGTCCCAAAATACAATGAAAACAATCATAGTTGTACATGCCTTAACCTTACTTTTTAAATGTTAGTGGTCCAAATGTGAAGCTGGAGTGGACCTCTACATTCAACAACAATGGTTGTCTTTATTTTATTTTGGGCAAAACATGGCTAGCTATCTGACATAGAAGACAACCAAATGGGTTATCTTTTGTGGTTGTTTTTATTGTATGGTTGCCTTGTGACCGCAAATGAGGTAAACCAACCTTTTTTTTTTTTTTGGTGAGAGGGAGGGACCCAAGGTCCCGGTAAACCAACCTTATTGCTTATAGTTAATTGGTTCAAATAAAAGAAGGGTAATATATTGCTCCTATAGGAGTCAAACTTAGAACCTGATCTGACTAATTCGGCTAGAGTTGCCCTTAGGGCTCATTATATTATGGGAAAAATGTCAAATACACCCCTGAACTTTATACTCCGTACAAAAAATTAATTAAGCCCCCAAACTTTTAAAAGTTGCAATTAAGCACATCAACATGTCATTTTAGTGTATCGAAATCCAAAAACCAGTTAGTGAATAGTGACCAGTAATAACAGCTTGTTAGGGTTCCGGTGATGTTTCGGCTACCTCTAGGAGAAAAATCGGCAATCCATCACCTGTTGCCTTTGTCATTAAAGAAACCGGCGGTTGTCCTTTACCTCAAAGGAAAAAGGCGATTGGTGGTCATCTTCTACCTCAAAGGAAGAAGGCGTCTGCTAGTCACCTTCTTCCCTAAAGGAGGTGACCGCCAGTTGGTCGCCTCCATTGGGGAAGAAGGTGATCGGCCAGCAGATCGCCTGTGATCGACAACCATTCGCCAGTTACTAGTTTTTGTCACTCGGTTAGTTAAAACATTGCCAAAACTCTAACGACCTGCTATTAAAGGTCGCTTACTAATTTTTAACCTTCGATGCACTAAAATGACATATTGATTTTCTTAATTGTAACTTTCAAAAGTTCAAGAACCTATTTGATTTTTCGTATAAAGTTCGGAGTGTATTTTACACTTTTCCCTTATACTATTCACTACACTTAGGGTTTATCACTTTAAAAAAAAAAGTGTAAATGTTTACCTGCATAACTTTCTCCCATGATGTAGAAATCTCTGTGGTTGTATTGAGGAAACCTTTCAAACCACTTGACAAGAAATGTGTATGCATCTTCAGCTACATAATTAATTAAAGTTCCAAAATTAAGTCAAGCAAATTAGAAGCCAGTGATGGCAAATCTGAAGCATTTAATTTCATGCCCAAAACCAGCCAAGAAAAGCCTCTATACCTGTTCTGTTGTCGCCTGCAGTTATCAAATCCGAGGTTGTATTTGAGTATGAGTAACCAACACCAGCCGGTGAATCAAGAAACAGCAAATTCGCCACTAACAACACACATATTACACAGATGTTAGAAACAACATAAATACCAGTTCAGCCAATTTTGGCTTATTTGACCACTATTAGTTATTTGACTTAGTTAAAATTTTAATATAAGTGTTTGTTTAATCAACTTTTTTTAAATGCTAAAATTAAAAAAGTTGTTCAAAATTTTTTTTTTAATTAGCTTTTTGAGAAAAGAAATTATACGAAACAGCTATCAGTAAAAACTAATTTACCACACACCTCTCTACAATCAGTTAATGTTATCAACTAGTTATAACTTCCAACCATTTCACCAATATAAACATAAATGTACAATCTATCTATCTTAGTCAACACAATGCATGCAAGAGGTCATGGGTTAGAATTGAGATTTACCATTGTTCCAAGAATAAGGATTAAGGTAAAGAGTTTTGCCGTCAGGGTTGATGTGAAATGGACCAATTTCTTCAGCAGCTCCATAGCCTACAGAGGAGCAGCCAGGCCCTCCATTCAGCCACAAAACCAGTGGCTTTTCCACTGGGTCTTGACTCGGCGGCGACTCAGTGAGCCAGTAAAACAGTGCCCTCCCGGCGGTCTCATTCACGGTCACGTAACCGGAGAACTGGCTGAACTCGGTGTTGAGCGGCTGCCCGGGCAAATACGTTATCCTATCTCTCTCTTGGTCTGAAGTTGTTTTGGAGGAATTACAACAACCCAGAACAAGAAATGCCCAGCACAGTGTTGCTGGCAACAATGAGTGCAATGGGCGCCTCATTGAATCTCTCTCTCCCTCTTCTCTTTTTCTTTCTCAGACAACACCAAAAGACCAGAATTTAGACACAGTTTTTTATAGCGCACATGAAACGCGAGCGAATATATAGCGTCTTTGTACATAAATCATTCAACCTCAATCAACGTTGTGGTCCTCCAATACTCAGCTCGTGGCATAATTGATTTTATTTTCTTTTTAGCACCACAAAATTCTTGATGAGACTGGATCTATGATATTTGCTCGTAAATTTTACCCTTATGACCAGTTAAGTTGCTTATGCGAACATGATTCATATTTACTTAGGTACATAATTGGTGGTTAATTGTAAATCCAAATATCATAATTTGTTAATTAGAAATATAACGAGTTCATAAGATGTGAATTGTTTTTGTTTTTTTTTTTTTGAGAATAAGATGTGAATTGTTGATAAACTTTTTTTTTTTTGAAACATGATAAATAAACTTAAAAGCTAAAATGTTTATAAATTGAGTGGTTGACATTAGATTATGAGTATATTTTCAAAAAAAAAAAAAAAAGATTATGAGTATGATATAGTTTCAAAAAAGATATTTGGTGAAAAATTAACAAGTTTGTATTATAAATTTAATATATTGATTTTTATCAACATGTAATTAAGAGATTATGTACTTGCAATTAATCTATAATATTATTAAAAATGAACACGTAACATGTCTCATGTAAGATTTTCAAACTTCATTTCAAGTTTATTTTTAGTAGCACATCCTCTTACATTTTTAAATCATGTGAAATTTTTGAAAATATTACATTACCTCAAAACATTCTTTAAACTAAACACCTCATAAATTAAATATTATAACAAATTAAATTATAAAGAAATTAAATCAAAATTAATGATCCATGTCTTGCAATTATTCTGCCACGAAGAGATTATTATTATATTATTAGCTATGGAAGGGGTGATCAAGTGTGTCGAACATAATTCTTATATTTGAATGATTACAAATTTAATTCTTATCAACATTTTCTTAGTCAAATCTGTCGGACACAATTTTCTTAATACAATTTATTTTTATGTTGTCAAACTTTACACAGAAATACAGAATGAATAAATAAATAAGGCACCCTTATGATACTGGGTTGGATCGGGACCAATTCACGTGTCTATAAAGGTGGGCCTAGTTATTTAATAGGTGGTGGCAGACTGGTATCCACGCCACAGAATTCAGAATTAAAGTCTATAAACAAATTAAAAAATCGATATATTATCATGAATTTAATGCCCAATTCTCTGAATAAATATTGGCAAATTATATCATGGGACAGGAGTCACAGGAGTATATCTTGTAGTTGTAGTTGACACATTATGTACATGCAATTATCAATTTTTGTACTTAGTAAATAAATTGAAGACACATCAGATGATAATTATAAACATATAACATGATAATTACAAATACAAATTGTTAACTTCAAACACATAAGATATGTTAGGTTAGCATCTTATATATCTACAATTAGCATATTCTGTACCTGTAGTTAACAGTTTGTGTATATAGCTATCATGTTATGTGTCTATAATTACTATGCAATATATCTTCAATCTGTTTACAGGTACAGAAATTGTTAATTGCATGTACAGAATGTGTTAACCGTAGACACAAAATTTTTGAACCAAGATTCACAACAAAAAAAATATATATAACAATTGATAAATATTAAAAGATGATTGGGTTTTGGACACATTGTTTAAACATTAAACTTTGCAGTTTTGTACAATTTGATGATTCGATCTAATCCAATCTGATCACATCTACTTGATAGATACCTTGTTCTTGGACTGCATTTTGTGAAAGGAGTGAAATTATAACAGTTAGAATGGTAGCAGGTCAGATTAGATTACCACTTCAAATGATGATTGTACACTTAAGATAACAAATCATTGATTTTTTATCCTAGAATTAGGTCTTGTGTGAGATCGTCTAACGTAAAACAATTAACATTTTTAGTCTTTTTATCAATACAGACTCTGTTAAAAATATAGCAGCACCCAACATCCTAATGTCAGCAGCAAGCCATTGAGATGGGTCATGCCGGTGACATATAATGAGAGGGTTGCTCCCTTCCCTGCAAAGGGAGTTCAAGTAGATGAACTCTTCGGATCATCCTTAGAATGGCGGGAAGTCGGCCAAACGCTTATCTAGGAAAGAATGGCGAGCATGGCAATGGCAACGAAAAAAAGAATACCTTCATTTTTAGCACTCTTGACTTGCCTTGAGGATCGATGGGAGTGGGGCATTGATTGCTATTAGCTGCAGTTTCAAGAAAACAGAAGAATTTTACGAGTTCACCTTTTAGCAGAGTTTAATAGCCACTTTTAAATGCAATAGCAAGTCTCTAGTTGCAATACTGTTTGTTACCCTAACATATGCATTTAACAGTTGATCATGGCTCTCAACAAATCATGTTTCGATTTTGACACACATGCATGTGAACCAGATTGTTAAACTCACCTCGTCTGTGATAGGGTGAGGAAGAGCCAGCTTGTGTGCGTGTAAGTTGTATCCACAGTCTCCAGGAACAGGATTCTCTGGTCTCCGGTACCCACTATGCACAAAAGCAAAGCAATTGACATTTGGCATTAAAAGCACCAAACGAGCGCATGCATACTAGTACTACAAACAGAATGGAACTACTAATATATACTCCGTATATATACACACCTATGACCTACCAAATAATTATAAGATGATATGAAATGGATGAATGACTAGCTGGGCATTAGCTATAACTGGGACACGTTTCCATGAGAATAAATAACCAGAATGGAAAAAAGAGTAGATAACATCTGCAATGTGCAGCATAAGTATGTTAGATTTGCTTTTTATCGAGTTATATTTTGTTTGATAAGTTTACATCCTTTTATCTTTCTTAATCTATATTAGAATCTTAATTTATTGATTCTTAGACTTTGACACAAATACTGTTTTTTCATTCCCCTACTTTAGAAACACACCGATCAACTGCAATTTGACAAACAGCTTCTAGACATTTAGAACTGCGGTAAAGAAAGTAACACGAAAAGCACTTTATAATGGGGTTCTGGGAATACTGAAATCAGAATGGAAGAAAAGTAGAAAGAGAGCTAATCTGCATACCCATCTTGAGCAAAACTTTCATCAATGAGGTCGGGATCAAAGCACATTGGTTGTCCCCCATCGATGTAAAGAGGATCACCTGAAGCACCAAGAATCAGATCCAGAAAATAAGCAATGAACTATACTAAGCTGCATTCCATTAAGCACAATATTAAGAACAAAAAATTCTATCACAGGAACAAAATCAAGATGTTGCAAGTTAGCAGATAGTAATTTGTTATGGTGCAATTTGCACATAACAAGGTAAGGAGCCTATAGTACTGGCACCCAAATTAAAATAACAGGGTCAAAAGTAGAGTTAAATATGAGCCCCACATAAAACAGAATTGGAGTCCCAAAAGGAATGTTAGACAAACGATTAGGAGAAGGTGGTTTACCTATAAGTGGATGCCCAATGAAAGAAAGATGGATGCGAATTTGGTGTGGCCTGCCAGATTGAATTTCAACCTGTCAAAGAATACAAGAAAAAGGAAAAGAAATTACATATAAAGACGTCAACTGCTCCTATCTCCCTCCTGAACCTCCATATCCAGTCAAAGAAATAACATAGCACTGCCTCAGTAAAAACTTTGTAATGTCCTTCTCATTAAGTATGCATTATTTGCTAATTCATATTAATAGCACAAATGTTAAGTATCTTTAAGAGCACAATCCCTTACATATGTATTTAAATTTTCACAGCTTCAAGCTAGTTGGCCCTTTTGCATTTATTTCGATTCATTTTGTATTTTCCTTTACTTTCCTCAGCACATTGTTCCAGTCAACCTAGATCAAATTCTCTTTTAAGTTGACAAACATCCACTAAAAGCCATCTGGCATGAATATATAGCCAAGGATCTTTATTAATTAAAGGGGCACATATTAAGTGGAAAGGTCAAATAACATTGAATTCAAGACCATTTAGTATACTGATTGCACCAGCATTCCGAATTGTTAAACTGAATTAACAACCCCTTCCAAGAAAAAAAGCATACTTTGATCCCCTTTTGTGTGTGTTGAAACAGGATCCTAAAGATATCCATTGGGTATTTGAATGAAATACCTCTACCAATGTGCAATTTTTCTCCACCTGTCTCTCAAGAACACGAACATTACTCAAGGCCGGTTTCCCTGAAAAAGGAAATTGAATAGGAAAGCAGATCAACTTAAGGCACTATAGATTCTATAGAATAAAGAAAATGGTAAGGCTATATTGGAAACCTGAAGGAGAAGCAACATACAACCCTTTGGCAACTCCAGGATATCGGACCATCCCAATTGGT
>CM008339.1:13320484-13333548 GCA_002525835.2 Ipomoea batatas
ATCTGGCTCTGGAAAATAGTCGAGCAAGTATAGCAGTATAGCATAGAAATGAGAATCATAAACTCAAAATTGTATGTCACTACCATGGAAAATAAATTTAAACTGAAGAAGCAACAATGCCAGTTAAAAATAAAAATAAAAACAAAATCAACTAAAATTGAAGTGAATTTACCAAATCATCATCTTCAAATAGAACTTCCAAAACATAAGGTGCATTGGGCTCCTTCCAAGGAAGGCGGTGATATAAAAGTTGTGCACCAGGACTGCAGCAAATTTACAAACTTATTAGCAGAGCAGTATTTATTAATTTCCCTCCCACAACATATAGCCAAAATGCATGATAACCTGAGACTCGCATCTGGATTGCTAACAACTCTACCATCAATTGTTATCTGGAGAGATTGCAAAGCACACTCATCTCATTCAGTCACATTATAAATTCTCCATTTAAGCATTTCCTGGAGGCACTAACCTGTTCATTTTGAATTCTCTGCAACCAACTGCTGGAACTGTTAGTCTATGTATTTAAAAGGCACAACATACAAATTTTTTCTTTTTTAAATGAAAGCTTGATGAAATTACCCCTGTAAGGGAGCTGAATTCTTGTACTTTCTGGAGTAGAACTCGATCAATGTAAGACCTATAAAAAATTTGAATAATTAAAAAAAATTAAAATAGTTTTGCATACATAATACAGGGGGAGAGGGAGGAGAGAGACCTGCATCAGTGGGGCGGACGAGGTCATGGTAAGCTAAACCTTCGTTGAATTCAGGCCACGGCTCCCCGAACGTTCGCCGTGTATGCGTAGCTGCCGCCGTTGACGGCGCTGAATTCTCTGCTTTGCTCGACATCCTCTTCTACTATGATTCCGACGGGGCAAAATTCATAATTTATTATTTTCACCGTTTTATACTGAAAATAAACATTTTATATTTTTTTTAAGAATTTCACTTCACGTACTTTCAAATTTCTCTTATTAATTTTACTTTATGATGTCACACACTATGATAAACTACTTTTTTCGTGGGTCCATATACAAGTGTTACAATTCTTTCTTTCAGTTTTGTCTTCCAACTATACTACAGAGTTTAATTCTAAATTATTTTGCTTGTGTCACATTTTTCATATAACAAAATGATAATTTCCCAAACTCTATGTCTAATTTACTACTTTTAGTAGACTCTATTAACTAAATATTGAATGAATTTTCTTAAATTTTGACCAAAACTAGAAAGAAAAGAATGAAATAGGTCACAGATTTAATTCCAATTCTTGCACCTTTTTGAATTGTTAACAAAAAAAAAATGCAAGTTTAATTTTAATTAGCAATTTCTCAGTCGAATCCCACATAAATCGGTCTAAGTGTTTTCTCTTTTTGCGAGTTTGATCTAAATCTCTTGACAATAATTTGTGTTTTCGTGCTACATAGGTTAGGATTTATGTGCTCTTGACAAACCTCCATGGTTAAGTTCAATGGTGGCATGAACAAAATTAGAAAATATGAATAAATAATTGCTTTACTGGATAAAATTGATCAGCCTCCATACAAGTATATACGGAGTAATACATTAGAAAAGCCAGTGAATGTAGTACAACATTGTACTGATACAGCAGCATGGGTCAAAACAGTGAGATTATTAATCCACTCTTTCTGCTACTGCGTGTTCAAGATTCAAGAGTGCATCAAGGAAGAATTCAGTGTGACCAGCAATATCCCTGCACCACAATTTAGCCTCCTTGCCTAACTTCAAGCTTCAAGAGTGCATCAATGGAAGAACTCAGTATGACCAGCAATATCCCTGCACCACAATTTAGCCTCCTTGGCTAACTTCAAGCTTCTAGAGATCACAAGTCCCGTGGCGTTGTGTGTTGAGGTTGGTGTGTATGAATTGGCTTCCTCCTCCCTCCCTAACGAGAGGGCTTCCCTAGCAGGAATTACGTTCTTCCACCAAAACTCCCACAGAATCCCGTGCATCAGCTCCCAATAACTACGATCTCTACACACACGAAATATTGCGCTTCCGTTAGGTGTCCAACAATAAAGATCTACCCAATCTCGGTTCATGATTTCCATTTGGCCTTGTACCTGAGGCATATAGTAAAACGGCATGGTTGACCATGGGAGCCCCTTTTCAGGCTTTCCTTTGTTGTAAGGGCACTTCACTTCCAGAATCCCTCCCTCTGGTAAGCATCCAATGAGTCCATCTGGGGATGCACCCACCCAATCAAATCTTTCATCAGAATGTATTGCAAATCCATATGGGCTCACATCACGGCCCGTGATGCTTTTGTACTGCCCTATTGCCACTTCTTCCATGAGAACACCCCAGTCCATAGCACATCTACTAGGAGATTCCACTAACTGAAGTTCTGGAGCAAATACTTTCTCATGCCAGAGCTCATATCGACGTTTTCCTTTCCAGAATCCCAAAGCAGTGCTAAAGGTGCTTGTGGTCAACTTGTCCTTGCGAAGGGCAAACCATTCTTCAGAGCGTTGCGGAGCTTTTGATGGAGCTACACAGCCCGTCAAAACCAAGGATGAGCAAGGATGAATAAGAGGAGCACTTGGAGACAGATATGGTGATGCACATGTTGAAAAGAGCCTTAAGAAAACGATTCTAGACTTTCTTCTGTGAGGAAGTGGAACAACAGCTTTATGAATGCCAGTAAATCTGGCAATGCAGGTGTTGGACATCGTTGATACCTATGGACGAAGGTGATTGGTAGATCCTGCAAGTAAGGTGGAAGTAAAAGTAGTCACGAGGGAGTCAGGGAGCGCGCAGAAACAAAGAGCAAGGATACAATGCAACAATGAAAATGCCAAATGAAGTATGAAATGACATGTCAGAAAATCTTGCAATCCAAAACAAGCTTGTAGATTGGAATCTGCTATGCAATAGAGAAAATTCAATTTTTCTGAAATACAATACTTATCATGTTATTCATTAAAAATGAGTTCAAAAGTTATTTACTTGCATCAAAGAAATGGAGACAAACCCTTAAATATAACTGATATTTACTCAAAAAATTGTAAATAAAACATGTATCTCCTCGGGAAAGATATACATGATTCGAACTCCTCCATGTTTAAAACCATAATGGAAATACAAGTGTTAATGAACATAAACCATGGGATTACAGATTACTGAGTTGGAGAAAACCAAGGGGATATAAACAAAAGCTGTAACTATTTTAGCTAACAACAAACTTCTACTAAATAAGCTTTATCAACAATCTGAAACCAAAAGATTATTCTGATGTTAAGACATTGTTCATATTCAATACAACAATTTCCTATTAATCTTCAGTCAATATGCAATGGAGTATCAAACAGAATAGGAACAATAGAGACTCAATATGTAATGTAGTAAGGAGCAGTAAACTGCATGAACAATCAGCAAAACAAAAACAAAAAACTTGAGGTATTATATTCAAGAACATGAGGTGTTTGTAAAAATGCTCCAGCGAGTAGAATTAGGGTTTCGTAAGCTCACCCAGCTGAAACGGAGCAAAACTTCCCGGTTTTCTGAAATTGAACGGCAAACTACGAACAATTGTACAAAAGGAGCCGGAAAAGAATATCATAAGCTGAGGTGCCGCCGTGACGGTTCTGAGCTCAGGCGAAACAGGACAGCTGCTACAGCGTCGGTGTTTTGTAAATCCAATTTTAATTGTTCATTTATTTATTTTTATTGTTCATATGAAATGAAAAGGCTTTGGCCTTTGGCTTTGGGAAACGTACACGGATATGCTACCCAATTTAGGAGTTGGGAAAATATTTATTAAAAGTCATTTCTGCCCTTATATTTTTAGTGAAAATATAATTTTATGAGAAATTTAAAGTAAGTTTTACCCTAAATACATTTCAAATACATGTTAAATACATGACTTTATAGTCTAGTTGCATGAAGTCACTCTCTCAAATGAGAGGTAATGGGCTCAGCCTTAATAGAGGCGGTACCTTTAGTAACTTGAAAAAATAGTTATGAATAAATACTACATTAAAAAAATATGTAACCAAATTGTTACTGTATTATTTTGTCAACAAAATTTGGAGTTAGGTCCTAAACTCGGATTGGGATTAGGATTGAGTTATTTGTACAGAAAAGTGTATAATTTGACGTAAGTTAATTGAGATATCCAATTTGTACTTTTACAACCTAGAATCATGTGGAGAGGTAAATCACGGGTTGCATAATAGAAAAGAACCAAAACTGCAAAGAGATCATTTCACAATTGCTTGCACACTATAATAACTTCATAGAATAAAAGAGGGTCTGCAACATATGAAAGAAGTCTCAAATCTCAACAATTCTAAATTCATCCTTATTCCTTAAATCATACTCCACCATTAACCTCTAACATCTTACAACAAAATGCTCTTTCTCTCCCTTATTCCTTCATTCCCTGGATTTTTGTTGGATGAAAGAAGAAAAAAAATTACAAAAGAACAGACAATCAGGGGAAAACCAATCAATGCAAAGATCAATGGTGTGCACATTAGCTTAGAACGCGAGCCGGTGAAGAAGGTCCTGCAATCCAGTTCCAATCGCCCACCTCACCGCAGTGCCCGACTCTAACGCCAACTGTTAGTTGATCCGGTTCGCGCACTGAAGTTTCAGAAAGAATCAATTTTGTAGGAGGAACGGGTTCTCGAGTGTGTCCATCTATGGAAGTTTCAGTAAGCGCCACATTTTTGGTAGCAATGGCTTTCAGGCGATACCGCTCTGCCCGGGAGCCAATCACCTGTCCGAGAATCGAGGCTGCAATGGTGAATGCCATGGCTGTCTTAGGCATCAGGACCGACTTCCGGAGCATGCCTATGAATGGCACGGCTGCATGGACTGCGGTAAACCACGAAAGCGAGAATTTTTCCGTGTGTTCTCTCCATATTCCTAAGGGTATATTTGCTGCCATGCCCATCGCACCGATAACCAGTACCTTTGTGGACAGAGGTTGTGGCCTGAGGTTCTTCGCGAATGCAGTTTTTGATATTGCAGCCCTAGCGGCAACCACAGCGGGAGGACACTTCAGCTGCACACCGGGAGGGGGCTGAATAGCCTTTGCCACTAGCGGGATGACTTTACTCACAGCACGGTATGACTTCGCAATAGGACAACTTCCGCTTTGCAACCATTCGTTGCTCAGCGCCTCGTGTTTTGAGTCTCCTCCCTGAAATATCAAGAATCGAGATGAACGATTGAGACAACGATTGAGACGACAGATACTAATTAATATTTCAAAACGCACTCGCATTCCAGAATTTAGGAATAACGTTTTACCATTAAAACCAACCTACTTTTGTCCATTTTAACCCAAAACCTAACAGCTTAAGATGGAGAATGAGAACAAAAAAATGAAAAATTACAGAAAAGTATCTGCTATGTACCTTTGAAGAAGAATCCTTTTTAGACGACTTAGAGTTCTTCTTGTGATTATTCCACTTCTTAGAGAATGCATCAAAACCGAAAGGCCCTCCAAGTCCAAAACCGGAGAGACTTATGGTAGCAGCCTTTGCTGCCAAAGGGTTGAACTGGGCTGATGCTGGTTCAGGCTCGATCTTCTCGTTCTGAATGAATGATCTCCCGGAAAGTGGGACCACTCCATCCTGCCCATGGAAAAGTCTGAACGCCATATCAAAATTGGGACCATCCTCAAATATAGGACCTTTACTGCCACGTACCTGATAAGATACAAAGAGAATGATGAGAATAAGTCCCAACACAGCACGGTGAAAAAATAGGGAACCACGAAAAACAATTCAGAAACTGTAAAATGGGGAAGTTCCTTACTAAAACTGTCAAATAGATGTATAACTTACAGGCAATGGGAAAGCCATAGAGCTTGAGAAGGAAAAATTCGTAGGCTCATTGATGTTACGCAAAAATGGACACCTTATAATGTCTTGCTGAAAAGGTGAAGAGTCATCATTTAAGTTCATAGAGAAAAAATCCATTCTTTACAAAGAAAGTTGACCTGCACAAAGGTGGAAAAGTTATAAGTAACACAAACATCTATATGTAATGTTTACGCCATATTTAAGTTCACAAATGAGCACAGTCGTAAGAATCTAAAGAGCAGACTGCTAAGCCATTTAAACATAACAATGAGTTATAATTTGAGTTCCAGATATGTACCATAGAATAAACAAACACAAAGGTTTAATTTGCTCGATTGGATTGAAAGATCAAATATCAAATAAATACACAGCAAAACTGGGGTAAAGGAAAGATAAAGAAACATCAAATAAGAAAAAATATAATCGGAAACATATTGTTTACCTGATAATCATAATCATATTGCTAAAAGAGAGAGCAACAAAATAAATAAATAAAAATACAAAACAACCCTTTCATCTAGAAATTCCTATTGCTTATACAGTATCATTCACCCAATCCTTAAAAGACAACACATAGATCCAATAAGGAAACACGTATTTCATTGTCTAGCTACACATACTTTTTTAGCTTAAGCTCCAGTAAATCAAATTAGTAATTGAAAGGAGATTAAAAACTTTTGTCAAAAAAACTTTAATCCTCTTACAAAATTTGAGAAATTATGTCAATAAAGCAAACAAAGGCAACAATCAAGCTGTTCCCTATTTCATATAAACAACTAAATCAATGGCAAAAACTTAAGTAGCTAGATCTAAAGCATGATAAACACGAAAAATCTCAAAGCCCCATCACCTCAGCCAAAAATATTTTCTTTTGACTTTCTTGGCCGGAACTACTTTTGCACATTAAATCCTAAAATTAAAATAAATAAATAAAAATGCACACAAATAATCAGATTAAGGTGAGGTGGGTACAACAGCACACACACAAAAAGCATAACTAGAGATAACAACAACTAAGATCAGAATTGAAGTCATTTTTGACAGATTCTTTCCTCCTTACAGATCAAAGTTCACAACTTTCCACAGAAAACACTCAATAATCATCAAAACTCAAAACAAACAAACAATAGCAACATACCCATTAGCTAAAAGCCTAAAATTGATGAAAATCAACACAACCCGAATCAAAATAAAAGTGAAACAAATCATAGCAGCAAAAAGTACAATAATATTACTATACCTCAGTACAAGAACGAAGAGTATCGATACCTAAAAGAACAAGGCCGATTGTTTGAGCAAAGAAGAAGATGGTTGGAGAGAGAAACAAATTGTTGGAGAGGGAGAGTGAAATTTAAACGACGCCGTGGAAAGCACAAGCCTTATAGAGTAGTTGGCAGTTGGTACCCACGCCGGCCATCTTTGACAGAGAAGAAATGTTCGGTGGTGGAATTGGTATTAGATGGCGTGTGCCAATTAGTTGACTTTTACTTTGCTATTTTCTTTAATTTTTTTTTCTCCTTCCATTTTATTTATTATTCATTTATTCCTACTCCCCATAACAAGTCAAGAAGATACAAAGTATGGAAACGAAATATTTATTTTTTAAATTAATTGGGTGTACAATTTTAAGTCAAATTTTACAAGTATGAATGATATTGTCCTAAATCAAATGTTTGAAATTTCATTAAATATTGAAAATTTTAATTAATATTTTTCTCTTTTTATTTATTAAAAAAATTGAGATGATACTTTTTTTTAGGTAAAAGAAAAATTAGGTCATCACATCATAAGTGAAATTAGGTCTTCAGACGTCATTTTCTCCTTGTCTATAATACTGAAAAGTTATTTGGGAGGGTATTAAAAAACCTCCATACCTCAATCATGCAAAAAGTGACAATTGAGACCAAATAAATCTTTTTAAGGTGATAAGTAAAGTTTGTCGTGTTAATTCTAATGAGTAAAAATTAATATTGAAATTCCCTTAAAAAACATATTTAACTTCCTTTTATTTAAGCACGATGTTAATTCATGTGCGACTATCAACACCATATTGTGTATGTTATCTATAGTTATACATATAACGAATCACGGGTGCACTATGTGGTATTGTTAACTGCAATTGAAATTTGAGTTATTTATGAAATGTCGTTACATTTTTCTCTCATTGATTTAAAAGCTATTAAATTTTTTCAAATCAACGACATTAAGTTGTTATTAGTTTTCTTGTGAGATAATGTTCTCATTTGATCAAAATCATTTATATTCGCAAGTCTATTTTGCAAGGAAATAATACAAAAACTATTCAAATTTTTGCAACCCACAATAAATGAAGCATACCAAATGTTTGAAGTAGTCTTTAAATTAAAAGTATATTTGACAGGGGAAAAGAAACTACAAATTATAAATGACTTTTTCCACAATAAATTGTGCTTGGGAATTTTTTTTAAAATATCTGTTGCATAGTTTTCAAACAAAAAAAAATTAATGTGCACAAATTTAGTAATGTAGTATTTAGACAATGCATTGAATATATCATATTAAATTTATGTGGGCAATTAAAGATGACAAACTTTTATAAAAGAGTAATTAAGTATGTAATAATGATATTTTATATTTTGTTTAAATAGTACTATATGATTTTTTTATGCGTATCACGTACTAGCTAATGCCATGAGTGTTGACTGTTGAGTCCTTGATAGATCAATTATGGAGTTGTTTATTTTTTGTTTTCTTCCCAATCTTCTAGAAGATATCAAGTGTTTGAAATTGCTTGATCACATATATTTACAATGAAGTAAACACATACTCCGTATTAGATGACTACATACGATAACTAATTGTAACTTGTATCTATAGTTTGGATCTCCTATAGAAACATCACATATATTATTGTTGGTTGTTGAGATTGAGTTGTAAAAACTTCTAAATAAGTATACGATGTAGAACAAAGGAAACGATGCCAACAAGTGACAAAGATAGTAAAACTCGCAAGAATCAAATTAACTCATAAGCTTTATAATTGTATTCAAAACTAAAATGTTTGGATATAAAACCCGTTTAAATAGTTATCTCAAGACGTTACATGTCCAGATGGATTATCGTAGATTGTCGTTCACTTTCAAGGCACTTTGATTCAGTGTCATTCAGTTTTATTCGTAGATCAGTGAATGTGCTTGCTCACACTCTAGCTAGAGCGGCAGATTCTCAAGCTGGTTCTTCTATTTGGTTGTCTATTATTCCTCTTTGTATTCAATTGTTATTACTTTTAAAAGTCAGTAGCCTAATTGACTTCCCATATAAAATTCGAAGTTTAATTGATTTTTTTTTTTCCTTTTTTCACTTGTATTAAAAATTTTAATTGGACAATATACTTTTATTTTTTTTTGTCTGAATGGTCAAAAAAATAAATATTTGGAAAATTGGAGGATTTTGTCTCAAAATTTATGGACTTGTCCAATTCCCTCCGCTTTCCTTCACCACCTCTCTCTAACCCCGAAGAATAACAGTCCGTAGAAAACAGAATTTGGGGAAGATTGTCAGACTGCAGAGCTTGGGCCAACAGTTGAGAATAATTTCGTAAGCTCGAAACCTCTCAAATTCCCGATTTTTTTTCGTTATTTTCCCAATAAAGTTACAATCTTTAATGTATAAACTGATTGCAATTACTTTCCCACAATCCTGGAGAAGATATGGTTATGTTTATGTAGGTGGTATGCGTTTATATATACCTAGAAATATGAATCACCGGTATGCTAACATATGTATATGTACATGCTTCCTTTCAAACTGAGGCATGAGATAAATGCGAAAATCGTTTGCAGAATTAATATATAGTCGTAGGGGCTCATGGATTTTGTGAATTTAGAAGGTAATCCAGTAGTATTGGTCTTACAAAGGGAGAAATTTCACCTTTCCTTATATTTGGGGAGATTGGCAAAGGTTAATGTTTACCACAATAAAATCTAGTGAATTTTTGTGAAATATGTTGAATTGTAAAAGACTATAAGGAGTTGGGTAATATTTTGTTCTTATAGTGGCAGAGATTTGGTATTGTTTCTTCTGTGGTGAGTTTGGCAAAGACTTGAGCATACTAATGGCTGAAGCTTACAATTTATTTTGTTTCTTCTTCTTATTATTATGATTTATGAGTATAAATTAGTGATTAGTGATAATAGAGAAGTGATTGAAATATTGAATGAGCATGTTGTTTCGGTATTTTTTGATGAAACTTGTCAGAATCTAATTTGTTTTGTATCGGGATTTAGTAATTGGAACTAGAAAATCAATCTTCATCTGTTTTTTTCGTTCAGTCCCATACAAGGATTTGATTATCGACTGCCTGTCTCGGGTCTTTTATCAATATTCATCTGTCATTCTATCAGAACCTGGTGTTTGTTCAATGTATGAATTATTTAGAAATTTCTTGCTCTTTGATTTATTGAAAAGTCCGCAGTCACTACCCGAAAGAAATTGCTTGTTATGTTCATCTGCTACAAGTAAACCAGGCCTTTTTGGCCCTATTGCCCTAATATATTAATGTGTTGAATATTAGATCATATTTTTTTATAATTATTTTTTCAGGCTAGTTTCTTTCAAAAATAGTCGGTATTGCGTGCATAATTCGTCTCTGTTACTGATCTGTAGGTTCTTGAAGATAAGGTTTCTATAGCTTTATTATTAATTATATATACTACTTTTAGCAGGGTGGCCATCATCCAAATTGGTGCTAAGAATGGTTTCTGAATTGATTAACGCTAATCCCATTGTTTATGAGAAGAAGGAACGCCGAGCTCCTCGAAGTACACCGATTGATGTGGATGAATATGCAGTAGAACCAATCGACCAACAAGAAATATTTGATATCCTTTCCAAATGGTTTTGTTCTATGCTAGTTACATCAGTAAATTTTTGAAATAATTACTAGTAGTACTACTACTGCTACAAATGATTATTATAAAACAAAATCATTCTTTTAATGACCTCAAATAATGACAAGGCCTTATGAAGTCACTGATAATGAGAACGGTTAAAATATGTATGCCTGTTACAAATTGTTGTTGTTAAATGTTTAGGTTGATACCATTCTTTTTCTTATGAACTAGAAAACATTCAGCGCTGATTAATTGGTAGATCTTTGAATGTTATTTTTAGATTTTCTCATGCAATTTAATTTTTTTTTCTTGCATTGTTTTTAATTCTGAAGTTCAAGATCAAAACTCCTTAACATCCTTACATCATCTTAGAGACATAAAAGATCCAGAGCATCCTTATTCTTTAGAAGAGCTGAAAGTTATTACAGAAGATGCCATTGAAATAGATGACAAGCGAAACCATGTCACGTGAGGAACATGTGAACAGAAGTTCTTTCATTTCTAACCATTCTGGAATTTATATAATCTGCTGTCTAAATAATTATTCATTTCAGCGTCACATTCACCCCAACCGTTGAGCATTGCAGTATGGCAACCGTCATAGGCTTGTGCCTGCGAGTTAAACTCATGCGCTGCCTGCCTTCTCGTTATAAAGTATGTTTCTGAAAACTCAGTGCTAGTGTTTGTTATTCTGGCATTTTCATTACATTTTGTTGATTCTGCATCCTTATTTAGGAAACCTGTATTAAGCAGCTAACATGACTTACCATGCATTATCGACTTCCTGAGTTAATTTTATGCCACCTATGAGTTTGTGAGACATAAAAAAAAACTGTGATCTGACCAGACCTCATATAGATGCCACAAATTTTATAAATTAATGCTACTTGCCACTGCCATTGCTAGAAACAAGATATAGTGAAACACGCTGATTAAAATAAAGAGAATGTTTATATTTTAACCACAAGGGTGAGACTATGTTTGTGTCTAGTTTCCTAGAACTGGCACAGCCGATTATATGATATTGTGCAATTTGCTCCTCGTTCATTATAACACCAAGCTCAAATCTTTAAAACTCAGTTCCCTCATCTGTGGAATTGTGCTGCATGCTGACTTTTCTTTACTTCTTTTTACTTTCAAATGAAGGAATCTATAGACGACTGGCTGTGATCACTCGTAAAAGCTGTAACCTAAATGTCTATATGTTGTATTACCAGGTTGATATTAGAGTTGCACCAGGAAGTCACGCCACGGAAGCTGCAGGTCTATCCCTCTCTCCCTCTATGCGGGGCTGTCTGTTTGTTTTTGTGCATCCAGTGTTACCAGTACTCCTAGCGTGACTTTAAACCTAGATTCATAAAGCTAAACTGTCTTGTTAAGGATATTTCCATCTGAAGGTCTTTGCCATTTTTCACCTGCAGTAAATAAGCAATTGAATGACAAAGAACGAGTTGCTGCAGCTTTGGAAAATCCCAACCTCGTGGACATGGTTAACGAGTGCCTCGCTCCATCTTATGAACCGTGAAAGGGTAGGTTCTGCGCGATTATTCTCAAGCTCGCTTCCAGGGCTCCATAGAATTCCCTATACTTTCTGTAGCTTGCTGAGTTTTAGTGGATTATTGCTTGTTCTTCCTTTCCTTTATATGATGCTATACTTTTACACCACTCTTGATTCTTTCAGTTCATTAACTTAATAACTTCAGTAAATGTTGCCAGGATGTTATTAACTGAGCAAAGTGCCTGTTTTTGTTTTTATTTTTATCTTTTTTTCCAATATTCCAAAAGAAATAATAATAGTAAATGAGGAATTTACAGAAGAACAATCTCATCTCAACTTCAATTCAGGTTGAATGCCTTAATTTTATTTATTATTATTATTATTATTGTTGTTGTTGTTATTATTTGGTGACGAGGAAAATCCACACCACCACTACTCAATAATGTGTATCAGGTAAATTCCGCTCTCGAGTAATAGCTTGTAAATCACATAGGAGTGTAGGACTTGTAATGCCTTCATTTTTTGTGCACTCACGATAGCTGTTGTGATTGAGAGTTGGGAGATACTTCGTGAGTTTGTGGTATGGAGTGGGCTTGGAGTAAAGGTTTCGAAAAAAATGAAATTTGGAGTGACTCTCAGAAGTAGAATGAATTATGGGGGCTAGTTTGCAATTGGGACCCTTGCGAAATAGCATTGTCAAATGCAAGAGCTGGATAGATCAAGAGAGCGACATTTCGTTGAAACACATTCACCATTCACCACAAGCAAAATTAAGTAGCTAATATTTTGACCAACTTAGCGACTACTCAATATAACAATTAAAGTAAAATGGTGAGACTTCACTCATGATTCGAGA
>CM008339.1:13359207-13374196 GCA_002525835.2 Ipomoea batatas
CTGTTAGACCAAGTCCAACATTTTTTCTACTTGTTATAATTTTTTGTGTAGTGATAAACGCTTGATCCTAACACCATCTGTATCCTTTTTCTGGGTGCAATGCAGATGAGAGTGGGGTGTTGGTTTCGCGCGGCGAGAAAAACAGCATAGATGGTTGGCACCTTATGCAATTTGCAGGAGGGAAGAACTCACCAACCAAGTTCGACTTGACTCTCCATTGGCACAAAAACAGCTATGGGAAAAGAGTCGTGGAGGGATCTGAAGGTGGTGAAGACGTGCTGCTAAAACTAAGAGCAGATGTAAATGCAACGACTCCAGAATTGGATAAAATACTGGAGAAGATGCCTTCTTGGATTTCTCAGTATGGGAAGTCAACTTCGCCCTTTACCTTAGCTTACTTCGATACAATGTATGTTGCAGACTCTCTAACAATGGGCATTTCAGTGGCAAGTGAGTAGAACTGTAGAAGTATTACCCTGTGGGTACGATTGTAATAAATTTCTACTACAAATAATGGAAACAATCTTGTAATTTAGTCATGAGAAGTTTTTTATGGTTATTTTTGTTAGTTGCATGTATAAAATATGGAAATAATTACGAACTTAACCCTCAACAATAGTTGAAAGATCAAAACTAAAACATGTGATTGGTAAATTGTGGACAAAGACATGGAATTCATTCATAACAACTACAATGTGAAAGTTACATCCAATGTAGTGGGCTCTTTGTGGGCACAAATCACTAATCCTCCCACCTAAGAAGTTGTTGAGTCAGCTTGATTTACTTTGCTAACATCTTGCCTGGCCCATGTGTAGAAAAATCTTGGATTGAGAGAATTTAGCAAATCAATTATTGATTAATTGTTAAATTATGTGTCTTTTTTTTAATAGTTACACACCAAAATATAGCAAAAAAGATTATAATTACTAGACCACACGATTAACTTGTTAATGTGCTTATTATTCAATTTAATATTAACATTAATTATAAAAAATCTCCTAAAATATGATTTTTTTAAATTAAATTCTTTTAATGCAAAAAATATTTTTTTTTGAATACTACTAACTCTATTACAATGCAGTATATGCTTCCTCAACCTATCCACTGAGGCTCGAACCCACCACCTCCCGTTCATAACTACTTTCTCAACCTGGGCTCAAACCCACCAGTCCACCACTTCCCGTATAAAGGGAAGGATTTGATGCCACTGGACCACAAGGTCCTTGGCTAATGCAAAAAATATATATTTCTTTACAAAGTTATTATTATTTTACATAATTAAATCAAAATTATTAATTATGTTAAGTAATGTAATAAATAAATAATAGTAATTTTGGAAACAAATATTTTTAAAGTTAGATTCTTTTGCCGCTAACTCGCTAAGAATTATTTCTTACTCCCGTATTAAAGTTGTCTCCGTATTAAAGTTGTTGTTGTTGTGAAATAATAATAACAATAATAATTTTATATAAAAAAAATAAAAATAAAAATAATAAATATAATTCTTTCACAAAAAAAATAATAATAAATATAATAGATAGATTTAAGTTGTGTTAGAATATTACGGACCACACGGCTAGCGACTAGTTTTAGGAGTCCACGGCTCTACGTGGAAAACGCGCTTGCCTCAACTCAGTCAAGTAGCCCTTGTTATAGGACATTAGGGTGAACAAAACATCGATTAACTGTCCGATAATCAATAATTAATAATCTAATCAATTGAGAAAATCAGTTTTAGATCGGTTTCCGTTATTGATCTAATTTTTTTTTTTTTTTGGTTATAGGCTTTTCGTTATGAAATTTTGATTTTTTGTTACGAATTGAAACCGACGATCGATTTTTCAGTAGGTTATAGTATTACTTTCGATCAGTTATGATGATAAAAAATTACGATTGGTTATGTAACTGACCGACCATTTGCTCACCCTCTGATTATATTTCCCCATTATCCAATTAAATTAAGGCTCATTTACACAAACTTATTTGATTAGATTAATTTCTCCGCATTGTCAGTTTAATGAATGATTATGGCACTCAGGGTAAACCCAAAAATACCATAAAGTGAGGATAAAAATTTAAAAAAATTCAAAATGCGATAAAAATATTTATGATAAAATATGAAATGGTTATAATAAATTGTATATCATATCTTATCTATTCGAATGATATGATATTTATAAATATTTTTTATTTTAGTTTAAATCAACTCTATGAATTTTTATATTAATTTGAATATGATGACGGACAATTGAAACTTCTAAAAAATATTAAAATATATATTCACAATAAAAAATGTAATAATTAAAATATAATGTAATCAACAAGTTTTGATTCCTAAATCTCGTAACACAATAAGATATATATTATTACCAACTAAACTATCTCAACCTTTAATATTTTTTTGTATAATAATATATTAATTATCTACTTTTATGAAAACATTTACTACACACATATATGTACATTTCTTCAACTATTTTTAGTAAATGTTTTACTTATTTTGATGTTAACTAATAAAAAAATACAATCTAAATTTATAAATAAATGTCTTGTGAGAGATATTTGTTAAAAGTACGTATCTATTTGCTGATAACTTGTCCTGTGTCATAACCTGCATCAAGAGGGCGTTTACAAGAATCAAACGATGATCGATCTTCTAATATATATGGGAATCATATATACTTCACCTAATGGACCACATATTTCACAACAATATTTTATTATTGTTATTACATTCTAAGGTCCTATATTTTCAATAAGAATAAAAAGGGCGGGTATTAAATTGTTAATAAGTTTTCAAAAAAAAAAAAATGTTAAGAAACTGAGTCTCTAAAAATTAGTGGCTGATGAGCCTTGCGTAATTGGTCAAACTAGACATGGTTGGGACTAACCCCAACCACGTGTGAATTGTGAAATGCATTTAACAAAAGAATGAAAAAATTAAAACATGTAAGGGGAAGTATATATGATGCACAGTACAGAAAGTCAGAAAACTCGGAGGAATATAATGCTTTCATGTTTTAAGCATGCTTTTACATTGAAAATGCACCCCAAAGAAAGTGTATAATAACGAACATTATATTGTACTGTCCTCAGTTGAAGGCCGGGTTATATGATCGAGTGACCAAAACAAAAAACATGGGGGAGAGGGCAGGGTACGAGATAGTGTTGTTGTTTACGTTTGTTGTGTGTGGAACTTGGGTGATGTTTCATTCTCAGTTTAAGGCTCTGCCGGAGCCCCCCAGTGAAGGGAACGCCGGCGAAACAGGCTTCTCTGAGGTGGCGGCCATGAACCATGTTAAGGCGGCGGCGTTGGTTTGCGGCAGAGATAAGTGGTTTGATTTTGTGACTTTCTCTGTCACCTATAGTTGCTGGACGGAACCGATTATTCCTGGGTGGAACAAAACCCAGATTCATCCTGCGCTTCGTGTTGGCAGGGATGATTTGGAGGGAGATGATGACAACAGAGCTACTTTAATCCGTATCAACACAGCAGGTTCCGTCCGCTGGAGCCTGAGTGTTAACACCAATCAAATACAACACTTCCAGCTACAAGGTATGTATGTAGAGCATCATTTTGATCTTCTTCTTCAGTTGTACTTCATTTTTTTTTTTAGTTTGAAGGAAACCCGCAACTACTATATGATAATGTGCATTTAATAAACAGCCTTGTGATTAGATGAAGTGTTAAAGTAGGCCGAAATTCGCAAGTCAACCTTAAACCTCCCGTGTGGTGGGACGAGTTGGGGCTCAAAATTTTTTAGGCACGAAAATGCGGGTCTCCTATAGACTTTTAATAAAATGTACATATATACGGAGTAATATTTTTAAAAAACTATTTGAAGTTGGCCAGTGACCTACATGAAGCTGACTAGGGTTGAAGAATTTTATTCCGTGAGTTTCGCAGGTAGTCCCACATAAATTTCAACCCACAATGGATCGGGTCAACCTGCATACATACTACTACTTGTGATTCTAATCCGCATAGGTTACCAAAAAGCTGACTTGGTTCAAATTAAGAAGATCAATAAGTCGCTCCCACAAAGTTAAACTTGCAACATTGTGATTACCAACTTGACAATCTGACCAGCTTGGCTGGGTTATCTTCACCAGTACTTCATTTTTTATCTTCATCTGATTGATCTTTCTTGCTTTCATGGATGCAATGCAGATGATTCCGGGGTGTTGGTTTCAGGCGGTGAAAAGAAGAGTATAGATGGGTGGCACATTCTGCACTTCACAGGAGGGGAGAACTGGGCAACCAAGTTCGACATGACTCTTCACTGGCACAAAAACAGCTCTGCTATGGAGGGATCTGAAGGTGGAAAAGTGATGTTGCTGAAACTGAGAACCCATGTGAATGCAACGACTCTAGAAATGCATAAAGTACTGGAGAATCTCCCATTCTTGGTGTTCTCAGATCAGTATGGGAACTCCACTTCACCACATACCTTAGTTTACTTGGATACTTTGTATGTTACTTTTGTTTCAGAGCCTTGGTTGAAAATGACGACTTCATCAGCTTCTCTAGCAAGTGTGTAATAGTATCGCCATTGGATTGTGATTAGAGATTCTGAATCCTCATTTTCATCCACTGACCACTGTAACTACAATTAGGCTCGAATAATGAGTTTTAGCTTTTAGGAATTGTCCGGGTAGTAGTTGTTAGAATAAGTAGCAGTACGTAGTACTACCTCTTGGATAATTGTAGGATTTAACATTTGTTATGATACTCTATTATTTGCATAATTTTTTTAATCTTTTGCAATTATATTTCAATCACTCATTTTTAACCACTGTGCCCAACTGTCAGCACACTAAGTGGTAGGAGACTGGCCAAAGGGTTTGCTTCATTCACCTGGGTGGAAATCGAACCCCCAACCTCATGCTTAAGGGACAAAGTGCTGAACCACCACGCCAACCATGTTGGTTAAACCACCTTAATTATAAGTGCACTAGCTTTAGGAGGAGTTCTACCGTGGAGACTCCCAAAGTTTATTCTATGAATTATACTCACTCATATAACAAGCATGTATAGGATATTTTTATTTTGTGGATGCACGAAAAGTTATCTATATCTTTTTTTTTTTATGAAGGTAAACGTAGCTATTCCATTAATTCATAACATAAAACGTTTACATCAATGATCAATGAAATGGTAAACCATTCCTTACAGTCAGACATAGAAACAACTTTTCTAACTATGCTATAGAAAACTTGAATCGCAGACTGTTTTATAACTATGGAGCTATGTTCCTTCAGGGGGCTTAAAGCTTCATCAAAGATCTGGGTCTTCGTCGTCATTCTTTTTTGCTCGCCCAGGATAAGATCAACACTTGTCGAAACCAAACTAAACGATATATGCTAATAAAAATGAAAAGCTCGTGAAAGTAACGAGAGGAAAAAAGCTCGTAAAACTAACGAGAGGAAAACACAATAATAGAGAAAATAAAAAGTGGGTAAAGTCAAAGTAGGGTTGGGAATTCAAGACTACCAACACAAACCCCAATACCTACCTACTATTATTTTATTAAAGGGAGAGAAAACAGAAGAAGAAGATCGGTGGCGGACGGAGCTGCGATGGTGGTCGGGGCGGAAGAAGAGCGAGAGCAAACATAGAAGGTGACCAAAACCGCTGGCTCAAAGGTCCATTAGAGCTCCCGCCGGAGGCTGGTGGTGGAAGCCGAAGTTGAGCAGCAGAGAAAGGCGTTTGATTTTCTAATATTGGTAATAAATGATAAAATATGAGAGTATAACTGTAAGGCGTTTGATTTTCTAATATTGGTAAGAAATGATAAAATTTGAGAGTATAAGTGTGTGTCGGTCCACATAGCTCAACCTACTGAAATACAATGAAATGATAAAATTTGAGAGTATAAGTGTAAGGCGTTTGATTTTCTAATATTGGTAAGAAATGATAAAATTTGAGAGTATAAGTGTGTGCCGGTCCACATAGCTCAACCTACTGAAATACAATGAGTCAACAGTTGACTACACTAAGTCTCGAACCCACTCCCATCATTTATGTGAGAGTGTTAATCGAGACACCGAATGTCACTTGACCACAAGGTCTTTGGCCACTCCCATCACAATTATTTGTTTATATTGATATCTCCACATATCCAATTAATTAATGCTCATTAACACACAATGACAAATTGACAATTATTTGATTAGATTGATCTCTGCACATGCATTAATAATCAATTAAATTAACGACTGTGGAGCTAGAGGACAGGTAGACATATTTTTTTAATTTATTAAATCATTTGAACGATGTGTCTTCACGTAGTACCACTAATTTGTGTTGTTCTATATTAATTTCTTCAACCATTTTTAGTAAAATTAGGAATTGAGCCCTGATGTAATTGCACAAATTAGACATGGTAAGGACCAACCACATGTCAATTGTCAATTGTCAATTGTGAAATGTATTGGAATAAGGTTCAAATTGGCCACCGAACGTAATTTGAAAGTGCAATTAGGTCATTGAACGAAAAAAATGTTCAATTAATTAAGCCACTGAACACTCCAAATGCATGCATTTTCACCTAGGTTACATTCCATTTCATCAGGTTGTCTGCTTACATGGATGGTGATGTGACATTTTAAAATAATTTTTTAATAATAAATATAAAAATTTAAAAATATTACAGTAATTTTTAATATTAATTTTTAAAATATTTTAATATTAAATTTTAATATTTTAATATTTTTAATTAATTTTTATTTTTAAAGTTTATTACTTAACAAATATTAAAATTAAAAATTAAAAATTAAAAAAAAATTAATATCAATTTTTTAATATTTGTTAATATTAATATATTTTAATATTAATTTTTTAATATTTTACTTAATTTCTTAATATTTTTAATTTTTAATTTTAAAGTTTATTGTTAAAAAAATATTTTAAAATGTCAACTTACCATCTAGGTAAGCAAGCAAACTGATGAAATAGAAGATAACCCGCTAACAGGTGAAATTGCATGCATTTGGAGTGTTCATTGGCTCAATTACACTTTTTTTTTTCCCGTTCAATGGCCTAATTGCACTTTCAGGTTACGTTCAGTAGCCAATTTGAACTTCATTCCAAATGTATTTAACAAAAGAATGAAAAATTAAAAAAATGTTAGGAACTACAATGCACATAAATTTAGAGTGCATTCGTGTTAATTTTACGCATGTTTTTACATTAGAAACTCATCAGGAATTTTTCTTACAATTTGTGCAACCGTTTTTTTTTGTTTTTTGTTTTTTACTTTTTGTAATTTCAAAAATTCAATACATGTTTGAATGCACAATTTCAAGATCTAGCTAAAAAAAACTAGGGTCAAAAGAAATGCATACCATCCGCGGAAAATGATATACCCACTAGTGATAGAATGTGAGAGTAGCTCCCACTGGGAGGACCACAACTATACCGTTTGACCACAACATCACTTAAAAGATGTTAAGAATTCAAAATCTCCTTTCATATACAAAATAATATGACCAACACTTTGTCATTAACACAAAATTGAATTTATCACGGACCCATAAGAAAAAATGTATATACTTATAAGATGTAGGACGTATGCCGATTGTTATGCTATGAACTCGGATTCACATTGCAAGGTGGAATCAGGTTGATATTCACAATTTTAGAACTATATGTTCACAATTTCAGAACTCTATATTCAATAGTATAACACAATTTTTGAATCTATATAACAAAACTGTGAATATAGAGTTAAAAAATTATGAATATTGAATAATATAATGTTGTATATTGAAATTTAAAATTGTAAATATAGAATTGTAAATTTGGGAACATAATATTCAAAATTATGAAGTTGGACTTGGGTCCGTATCATAATTTGCCGACGTATGCTATGATTGGAATCTCGAGGCACTAATAAATAATAACTCAATCATACGACGCCGTTCCGTTGAAATTGGTTGCTCATAAATAGCACCCTGATATTGCCTCCTCTTGCCACCACTAGCTAAGCTAGCTTCTCTGTAGTCTGTGCACTCTCTTGTTTAAACTAGTAATAACATTGTACTGTCCTCACTTGAGTGTTATACGAAAAAAAAAAACATGGGGGAGAGGGGAGGGTACGAGATAGTGGTGTTGTTTACGTTTGTTGTGTGTGGGACTTGGTTGGTTTTTCATTCTCAGTTTAAGGTTCTGCCTGAGCCCCTCAGTGCCGAGGAAGCCGGCGAAACGGGCTTCTCTGAGAGCTCTCATACACTTGAAGTGTGACATTAAAATTTATCACGATTCGAATACAGTTATGAGCTGAAAACTTGTTCAAAAGTATGTTAAGGTGCTATCTAGGATAGGAATAACCACACATTCCAACAGTATAAATGTAATGTATAACTCATTATATTAGTATGATGCATTAATAGTATATTTTTAGCTAACGATTCCAAACTATTGAATCATAGTTAATATTAGAAATATTCCCCATGACAATTTGGCAGTGCGAATTTTAATCTAAACTTTTAAATGATCTAGCTGAACTTTTATATTTGTACCAAAAAGTGGTCCTCAATCACAGTTTATGTCAACTGGTTATCAAATAGGGGATATTATTTTTGGTACAAATATGAACTTTTTAAATACTTTTATCAACTTTAAAAGTTTGGCGGTATTCAATTTAAACTTTTATGAACTCTTTAAAAGTTTTACCTGTATTCAATTCAAACTTTCAAAACTCTTTAAAAGTATACAAGTATTCGATTTAGACTTTTATAGAGTTTTTAAAAGTCTACTGGTATTCAAAAAGTTACTGACTTTCACAAACTCTGTCAGAATAGGATTTCTATAAACTTTTTATTCATTAATTAATATAAATAGATGAAATCCAACCCTCCAACCCCAAACTTTTCAACATTCTCTACAGACTTTTTTTCCTCTATCTAAACTAGGCAAATTTTTCATCAATTTTACGGTAAGTTTCAAATTTTTCATAAATATTTTTTTTTTATGTTCAAGCAAATTTTTTGTTGCCATCGCAACAAAATAATTGATGAGATCGCAGCAAGAATCTGCTGCAAACAACAGCAGCAGATTTATGCGAGTTGCTGTTCGCATCAAATATTTGCTGCAACCAACAGCAAGTTGTTGCTGGTTGCAGCAAATTTTTTAATTTATAATTTTTAAATTTTATTTAATTAATATGTTTATAATTTTATATAATTGTATATTTATTAATTATTAATTTATATATATATATATTTGTATTAATTAATTATTATCCAAAATAGTTCAGTGGCTTATTTGTACATTTTTCATCGACTAAATAAATAAATAAAAAATAAACAGTCAAGAGTCAAGACAGGACTCAACTGCTCGAGCGGTGTACTCCGAGCCTGATAAGAAATAAAAATCCAACTATATTGAAGACGGAGCAACCAATACTCCCATTCCCATACTGCCATCGTTGCTCTGTTTTCTTGATCTCAAACTCACTCGAAGACCAGTTCCCACCTTTCTTCTCTCTCTCCCACTCCAAAATAAGGTAAGCCTTCTTTTTTCCTGCTTTTTCGGTACTACATTCATATACATGCTTGTTTGTGTGGGATTGTATGTATATCTTTGTATATTGAACACCAGCTTTCTCATGACTCCATGCTTCATGATATCCAGTCGTTGACCTTTTCAGTGACGACCCACCAATAAAAATCTGTTCTTTTTACGGTTCATTGGGTTTTGCTCTCGCATCTGATCGTTTCGTTAATTGTTCGTTCTCACAGTTTTGTACCCACAAACTAGAGAAACCAATAGGCTTGCTAAGTGTTAGATAAATCAAAATTCTTTAATTAAGGCTTAAGGGTGTCTATTTTTCTTTAAAAAGCATGGAAATTTAGTTATATTTGTTGATTTTGCTTGATCAGGTTTATGGTTAATTGAAGATTTATAAGAAAGGTAAAACAAAATGAGACAGAGGCCTAAAGCTGCTGCTAAGTCAAATACTGTTACTGGAGGTAATACAAGTAGTGAGAGGGGTTTCCGAGTGAAATCTGGTGTGCATTTGGTGGCTAAGAGGTCAGGAATTTCGATATTAGTGTTCTTTGTGTTGGTTGTATATTCAACTTGGGCGGTGTATCGTTATCAGTATGAGAGTCTGCCTCAGCCCCTCAGTGCTGAGCATGCCGGTAAAAGAGGCTTCTCTGAGCTTGAGGCCGTGAAGCATGTTAAGGCATTGACTGAACTTGGCCCGCACCCCGTTGGGTCTAATTCTCTAGACAGTGCGCTGCAGGTATACTTGTTAATCTGTTTTACTTAGCTTGGTTAATTTTGCTGTTTAATTGCTAGTTTGCTTCTAATGTGTTTTAAATTTGGGTTTTATCTACTATAAAAAAAAATATTCTTTGGTGAATTTATATGGAATTCCAAGAATAAAGAAGAATGCAAGTTCTCTTAGGTTTGTATTTGATTGAAGGTATATGACTAAGTAATTATCATATACAATGGAAGATGAAGTGATTTGATTAGCTTTAGATTTCTGTAACTATATGCTTATAGCACACATTCTTTCTTTTTATTTTTTTTTAATTTACAAATTATTTTTTGATAATTTTTGTGAGCATTTTAAGTTTTAACCTTTACTTACAACATGCCATAAATTTGGTGCATGTATTGCAGTATGTCTTGCAAGCATCAGAAGCTATTAAAAAGGAGGCTCACTGGGAAGTTGATGTGGAAATTGACCTTTTTCATTCAAATTCTGGTGCTAATCATCTTGTCGGTGGGCTTTTTAAGGGGAAAACCCTTGTTTATTCAGATCTGAATCATATTGTTTTGCGAATATCACCAAAATATGGAAATAAAGCAGAGGGCAATGCTATTCTTGTTTCTTCCCACATTGATACAGTTTTCTCAACGTAAGGGTTTTCATTGTTTTCTATATCTGTTTTTCCAAATTCGAATTTCTTTCTTCTGAGGAGGATGTTGCTTGTCATATAAATTTGTCAATATGTGTTGGAATGCAGGAAAATCTTGAACTCATGATAGTTGGTATTGTTCTTTGCCAAACAGCATGAGTGCAAAACAGATTTCTTCCTTGAAAGCTTCTTTCCTTCTTATGTTTTTAAAATGACTTACTTCCTTCAAAACTGATTTCTTATGCTCTATAATAACTTTTAAAAAGTATTTAACCATTTTACCATATAGTTTAGCCTTTTCATGATATGAATGGTATACAAAGATTATGATTTTCACCCAAAAAAAAAAATATTATTAAAAAAAAAGGATACTGGAATATTTGAGCTCTGGTTTAACGTACTTCTTTGGTAGACTTGGTTAAAGTGAATACTTTTTCCTTTCACTAGAATTTTTTGTTCATTTACTCTAAACTTCAGATAGCTGATCATTCCGTAAAACTTATTCAACTGCTGACTTCATTTTTCACTGTTATAACGTGTATCATGTGAATTACTGTTTTAACGTGTATCATGTGAATTACTGTTTCGTTTTCATTAGTCTTCATCAACTATGGAAAAAATCTAGGTGTTCTTTCATCATCCATTCTTCATGTTATCTCATTGGAAGTAGACAACATCATTTCTATGCATTGAAACACGCAAAATAATAAAGATTAGTTCTAACTTTTTTGGTTTGATGTTTTTTTAATTTAGGGAAGGAGCTGGAGACTGTAGTTCATGTGTAGCTGTTATGTTGGAGCTTGCTCGGGGAATCTGTCACTGGGCCCATGGTTTCAAGAATTCTGTCATATTTTTGTTTAATACCGGGGAGGAGGAAGGCTTGAATGGTGCTCATAGCTTTGTAACTCAGGTTTTCTCCACTGGAGACTCATCCATTCTGCCGCTTTTGTTTGATTGTTTTTATTTTTTATTTTTTATTTTTATTTCTGGTTTTGTTTATTAGCTATTTCATGTTCCCTACTCTTTGCTACCTGACTACCTCTTCAAACACAATAGTACTTGTATCCTTCAAGTTACCCTGATTTGACCATTCTATCTGTTAGGCTTTTTTGTATGTAGTGGTGCAATGTCTACCAGAAAATAGATTATCACCTTTTGTATTTTGGACAGTAAGAAAATAACTGGCATTATTATTTATAAATAAGTTTGAACATATCTACTTTCTCCTAGAAGTTGCAGTAATTATAAAGTGACCTCTCTATGTTATTTGTGCAGCACCCTTGGAGTGATATTGTCCGAGTGGCTATTGACTTGGAAGCCATGGGTATTGGTGGGAAATCAGGAATTTTTCAGGTCTAATTTTGTCATCTACAAATTAATTTTCTCATTTGGTCTTATTCTGTGTACACATGTTCTGAGCTGAAAATAGATCTGCCTTAGACTTAATAAAGACAACTGCCATACTTTCAAGTTACCTTTAATAATTTTTCATTTGATGATATAATAAGGTTTACAATTGCACGTGTTAGATAAATGGGGCCTTCCTAGTATACTTGTACCCTTGATCTTCCTTTAGTTTCTCTCCCTCATATTTGTTTCCTTTTTCACTTGCTATTTGATTAACAGGCCGGTCCTGATCCATGGGCAATTGAGAACTACGCACAAGTGGCAAAATACCCATCTGCCCAAATTGTTGCACAGGTCTATTGTGCATATTGCTTGAACACATTTATGCCATAAAAGCATCATATTTTTCCATTTTCGAATTGATTTCAGAGTTATGTGTCTCAAATTTTCATTCTGGGCAACTTCATACTGCAGGATTTATTTACTTCTGGGGTGATAAAATCTGCAACTGATTTTCAAGTATACAGAGAACTAGGTGGTCTTTCAGGCCTTGACTTTGCATATACAGAAAATACAGCTATATACCATACAAAGGTAAGATATAGAATTTGGATATTCTACATTTTACTCCCAAGATATAAGCTATAGTGTAAAAGCTATTGCTTTTTGACCAATACTAAATCTAAAAGGCTTCTTAGGTTTCTGTGTCTTTCACTTGAGATAGAAGTTATAGTAATGGTAGCCTGTAGAGAGTGGCCGGAATTTATTTCCAAGTAGAATTTTCAGTTTTTAATTCTTTCCTTTCCAAGTAGAATGCATTGTTGTTCAAGTGCAAGCATTGCTTGTTGGTTAATCTTTTACCTGTTGTAATTTTGGTTATCAATTCTAACAGAGAACAAACTTTATTTAGAAATATTTCCCTACGTTCAATTTGGTTATCAATTCTAATGAGCTTCTTGTGTTTGGTTATTTTGTTCATCCAGAATGACAAGTTATCACTTTTGAAGCCCGGTTCTCTCCAACATCTTGGTGAAAATATGCTCGCATTTCTGCTTAGGGCTGCAGCATCGACTAATCTTCCTGGAGGCAATGCGACTGAATCCGAAGGAAAATCTTCCCAGGATACAGCTATATACTTTGACTTTTTGGTACTTTAAATCACAACATCATATAATGTTTGGTTTTTGTTTTTGTTTTTGGTTCAACTATTCATTATCTTGGGATTTGTATATTTGATGACATTGAAATTGGTTTTGCGTACTGATTTCTAATGTATTCTTATCCAAAAACAGGGAACATACATGATTGTATTCCGTCAACAATTTGCTGATATGCTCTATAATTCAGTGATCCTGCAATCACTTTTAATATGGATTGTATCACTATTTGTGGGAGGGTATTCAGCTGTAGTCTCACTGGCGTTTTCGTGTTTGAGTATTGTGCTCATGTGGATATGTTCTATAGGTTTCTGCCTCCTCGTTGCTTTTGTCCTTCCACTCGTATCACCGTCACCAGTTCCCTTTGTTTCATGTCCGTGGCTGGTAGTTGGCTTGTTCGCTGCACCTGCTCTTCTCGGGGCTTTCGGTGGTCAGCATGTGGGCTATCTCGTTCTTGAGAAATACTTATCACGCACATTTTCACAAACGAAGGCGACTTTGCCTCCCGCTGTCCGACATGCTGTGGCCAAGTTAGATGCTGAAAGATGGATCTTTAAAGCCGGTCTCTTGCAGTGGCTTATTCTCTTGTCGGTGGGACATTTTTTCAAGATTGGATCTTCTTATTTGGCCCTTGTTTGGCTGGTCCCCCCTGCATTTGCTTGTAAGTTTCCATTTACAGCCATCTACCTACCTACATGATAATACGAGCCTCCGAGATCTGATCAAAGCTAAATGTGTTTCAGTTACTTTTACATAGATTTTTAATGCTCACGACTTTAGTTTAATTGAGATCACATTTTTGTTTTTGTTAGTTGGAAATTATTAAGATGATGAATATTTCATGAACTAATCTATATTATGGAATATCCAGATGGTCTACTCGATGCAACCTTATCACCAGCTCGGCTACCAAAACCGCTCAAAACTCTAACCCTGCTGATTGGATTGTCTGTGCCGTTTTTAACTTCTTCTGGCTTGATTATTCGGCTGGTTAGTACAGTAATTGGAACTTCAGTTCGGTTTGTAAGGTAATAGTTAAGATCATCTTTGTACTGAAAGAGTTTTATGCTAGAAATTTTAAAGTTTAATTTGAAAGCCTTTCTCAAAATTCAAATATAGAAGAGACTAAAGTACAGCTATCAATACCCCGGTCGCTAATTTGCCATATCCCATTGTTTAGATGCTTTATCTGTTTCAGAATTTTATCAGTATTCTTTTAGACGTTTGGAGAATGATTTGCAAGTATTGTACTCCATTTTTCTTTCTTATACGGCAGGAATCCTGGTGGCACGCCCGAGTGGCTGGGAAATGTAATTCTTGCATTATTTATCGCAGCTATAGTGTGTTTGACGTTGGTTTATCTACTGTCATATATTCACATTTCAGGTATGTGTTCTTTGCAATCTCCTGACTATGGTTGCATATGTGATATATACTGCTCGAACTTGATGAGCTAAGCTTGAATGAATCTAGAACTAGAAGAGTTTATTTATTACAGTCCACTCGGTTTTCAGGTGCAAAGGTTCCACTTGTAATTGCAACCTGTATTTTGTTTGGCGTCTCGCTTGGCATGGTGCTACTAGGCGTTATTCCACCATTTACCGAAGACA
>CM008339.1:13425495-13438307 GCA_002525835.2 Ipomoea batatas
ACAATTATTATCGATCTCTCATGATGACATTTCTCCTTATACGAATGCTCAACCATCTTCTCATATGATATCTAAAACATCATATGTTGTTTTGTAAACTCCATCAACATAACAGTTTAAATTTCGTCTAAAACAAGAGCATTTCAGTCTTCAATTTTGATTTTGTTTCAAAAAATAAACATAATAAATATAGCGGGTCAACCTACTTTGTATAAAAATGATCAAAATGTCATTGTATTTAACGGCATTTCAATGATTTTCTTGACGAAGGACCAAAAATGGTCATGCCACAATAATACTAGGACCAAAAGTGGATGTTTTGAAAAAAAAGGACTAAAAGTGGAATGCCACCTATAAATCTAGGACCAAAAATGGAATTAACTCAATGGAAAAATGATGAAAAATTTATAAGTAATTTAAGCTAGTTATACACTATTGCCATTTATTTCAGGCTAAAGTGTCATCTAACACCATGAACTATATTCAATTATTCATACCGCACCCTGAACTTTCATATCGTATATATCGAGCCGCAAACCAAAATAAAAAATTCACCTAGAACTTTTAGCAGGTTTCCAGGTCTTCTTGCTGACATGGCGTCTGATGTGGCATTTCTCCTAACCTTATGGTGTCCATGTAAGCGTTTACATATTTAAAATTAAAAAAAAAAACAAAATTATTATATTAAAATAACCAGAATTTTATTCTCTTTATTTTCATAATGTATACTTTTCAATTTTGCAATTCCAATTTTTCAAATTTTTTGTTCAGAATTTATATTTTTTTGGCTAATTTATTGTTTAGTATTTTTTCAATTTTCCAAATTTATAGAAATGCTAATTTTTTTTGTTTGTATTTTTTGTTTTTAAAAAAAATATTTTTAATATGTAAATGTTTACATGGACAACATAAGGTTAAAAGAAATGCCACATCACTTGAAAACCTGTGCCATGTCAGCAGGAAGACCTGGAAACCTGCTAAAAGCTCTAGGTGAATTTTTTATTTTGGTTTGCGGCTCGATATATACGATATGAAAGTTCAGGGTGCGGCATGAATAATTGGATATAGTTCATGGTGCTAAATGACACTTTAGCCTTTATTTCAACGTATATTGACATTATGTTGTATTTCAACACCTATAATGAGTTAAATTTGAAATATTATGGTTCGAAGTCAACTGTTCAACAAACTCGACTGGATTGCCTGCAATTATTTCTTTTTCTTTGTTTATGTATGGTAATTTTAAAAACTTACTACATAACTAAAGAACACATGGATGAATCGGAAAAAAGGCAATAATATATCGTCATTATTTCGCAACATTCTTTTGTATGATCATAGATTTTTTTAACTAGTCAACTATGATGTCAAGATGGTGTTTTTCAAATTTATGTGATACATTTTGGTTAACTTAAAAAAATATCGTAACTTTTTCTTTTTTATTTTTATACGCGAATAAAATCAAGACGCATACTTTATGGTAGTAGTAATTTCTAAAAATATCTAAGCATTTTCTATCTTAAAACATCAATATCTCAAGATTCATGAACTTAATCGGCCAGCCTTATATAGCCAAGAAGTTATGTTCTTTATTGGTGTTTTCATCATTTAATTAATTAATTACTTTCTATATAATAAAAAAAAACATTTTGTATAGTATAATGTATACATGGCAATATTTTGTTTGATATGGTAAGTTAAAATTTGTACGGAGTAATAATTGGACCATGATAAATGTTCGAACACTTCGGCACATGCACTACAGTTACTATCCAAGAAAAAGCTACTCTGTATCATCTGAATATTTTAAACTTTACATAATAATAATAATAATAATAATAATAATAAGTCTACTTGTAGTATTTATATTGTCATATACTAAGGACGCGTGTTCAATAATGAATTTCTTAATAATCTGAGATACTGATAGTGAGAGTATAAGACAATTATTAGCGGCTAGGTCAGTTAGGTGTATCGAGTGACATTGGATCAAGCATGTTGACCGTCTATGCTATGTTGCGTAACTCTTAAAGCATTTGGTTTTATTTGTCTTGAGCCTGAGTCGTTAGTTCACTTATTACTGATTGACGTAAGTTGGTGATATTATATTAACTTCAACACTACTTAATAATAACAATGTCGGTACGTATATTATTTCAATAGTGATCCCTAATGTTATACTTTTCAATTTAATTCAATTTTACTTTCAATAAGGATCATTAAGAAGTATAAGCCACTAATATGGAATATAAAATGAAAAATTTGAAAGTAAAAAAAGCTAAAGAAATTGAACTTTACAGCTGAAAGCCTAATTTCAGGACTAATCAATTATCAATACAAAATTTGTCCTCTCTTTAATTAACACACTCTTTTACACAAACTTTTGTTTTAATACTTTTTTTTTTTTTTTGAAAATAAAGAAGTTAATTCATTAATCATAGGCTGAAACGTTTACAATAAAGATAGATGGAATGGTCAAACATTCCTTACAGTCAGACATAGAAACAACTTCCCTAGCAGTGCTATAGAAAACTTGATTCGCATACTGTTTCACAAATTTGAAGCTGAATTCTTTGAAGGAACTTAAAGCTTCTTTAATGATTTGGCCAAACGTACCCATGACTGACACTGGTTGAATATTCGTCTTGCACACCACCTGAGTATCTATTTCCATTCTTCTATCCATTGACAATATCTCCATCAGGTTGAACTGCATATCATAGTTCATAGGAGTCTCTTGTTCATTGTCATGTTTGTCACCCAAGATGAGATTCACATACGCCATGACTAGTTTTTTTGTTTCACGCATTATGAAAAAAGAACTCGCCAAGTAAACGAGAGGAAGAAACTCGTCAAAACAACGAGAGGAAAAACACAGAAACTGCAAATAAAATAAAATCAATAAAACAAAGCAAAGGGAAACAGCAGTGCAAAAATAAAAGAGCAACGACCGGTAGCGGTGAAGATGAAGGAGAAAACGATGAAGGCAAATAAGACAATGAAGGCGAACGCTATCTGAGGTGGAGATGGCAGCATGGGAAGATGATCGGACGCCGCCTCCGATCCACTTGCTTCACGGAGGCGGCGGCCTTTTGTTTTAATACTTTTAATTATCATCTTTTTAACTATCTACTCAATACCATATATATACACAATTACACACTAACAAAAACTTCACTATAATACCAAATTGAATGATATAGTTCGTCTCTACTAAACATCTAAATTAATGCATAATATTGCACATTTATATTTTTATACACTCGATATATAGTTAAAAATATAATAAGATTCTAATTTATTGTTTTGTTGAAGGAATAAGCCTTAGAAATTCTATTATAATATTTAAAGAAAGAGAAATTATTTCACAAGAATTCATGAATAACATTATACTAATTAAGATTCTCCATGAATAACTCAATCTCGAGAACAATATTCTCAATAATAAAATACACTAAAAAAATAACAAAGTAGATATATACTTTGAAACATTATCCTGATTCAAACTTATTATTTCGTGAACCAAATATGTTGTGATAAACAAGTGTGTATATAGTATATAAAAGTGAACAAAAGATGTGTGTATATATATATTTACATGCATACTTTACTGTATGTATAATATAATGTATATGTACGCAAGTATATTGTACGGAGTACGTAATTTATACTTTTCATATAAACATATATATAAGTATATATGTAGATTGAGGATGTGGATGGATTCATGCATTCTTTACCTATTATCTAACTTGCATTACACTCAATGGATCACTTTCTTCAGAAAAAGACTCCTCTCCTCTTTCTTTTTTCTTTTTTTTTTTTTTAAAAAAAATTAGAAAAAAGTGACCTCAATAAAATTTATATAAGAGAAACCCACAATCATTACTTGAGATTGTGCACAGGGTGAATCCCTCTCTCGCAAGGAGAGGTAACTATACTAAAAAATCATTTGCGACAAGGCGACAAGCTCGACTGGATGTTAACAAGAATCAAATTCGTGATATTCAAATATAAGAATTATACTTCACCCACTCAGTCACTCCTTTTAGAGTTATTATTATTATTATTATTATTATTATTATTATTATTATTATTATTATTTGAATTTTCTATTTAAGTGATCTACCTATAGACACAGTATTCGGAAAGTGGCAGCACATTGCAAAAGTGCAAATCATGTAGCCCACTCACATTTAGTATGGTTTTCCTAGCGACTAGGTAACGTACCCTGACCTTCACGGTGTATGTATATTTACAGGCAAAAGGATGGTTTTTTTTGATAGTTAAACTAATCACAACACATCATATTAAATAGGATTTTTATCGTTGATAGTAACTTTCTCAACAAAAAGTTAATCATATTTTATCGATCATTCTTTCAATCATGGTAGGTCAAGTACAGTGATGCTATTCTCAGGCCTTTCTGCTAGCTAAGTTGGTGTTCTCTAGTGGTGAATTGGTGCCGTTCTTCAATCTTCGTCACATGTAAGTACAACACAAGTTAATTTTATATTAAAATTTTAAATTTAAAATTATTATGTACCATCAGCATTTTATATAAGTATCTAATTAAGTTGAAATTTGTATAGACATGGACACATGGTAATATTTATATTATTTCACTCCCCAAAAGAATTATTTTTTAAATGAATAGTTAGCTTTGCAATCTCTTCACTTCAAAGAAAAGGAAGAATTAATTTAAACAGGAACCTAATGATAAAGACAAATCCCATATGTGATGTCCATTACAAGTGCATTTTGTCCCACGACGCTGCACCTATATCTCCAAATTTTCACCACCAAAATAAATAAAAATAAATTGTAGCTAATGCAGTCCAGTACATTGTACATAATTTTTTTAATACGCTTTAATTCTCATGTGTAGTTTGTAAATTACTTTGTATTATACAAAAACAAATTTATCTAGTCCACACTCTCGAATATTGACAGTGCATTTCGCTCGTTATTCAAAAAATAATATGCCTAACAATGTGTAATTATGGTCCAATGATAATTTTTATTGTTACTTATATATCATTTCTTGTATTCAATAAAATTATAAATGTTTTGATATAAATATAAAAAGAAAAGTGCAATGACCAAACAAAAAGCATACCACATGTAACTTGGCAATGTAAAATTTTTATGTAATTATAAAGTATTGTAATAAAAATATAATATAATGACCTGAATTAACCTGAATAGATTATTACAATCCAATCAAGGCACTTTAGTCTAATCTGATCTATAGGCACATATTATATTATTGGGATCCATCCATAGATATAAGATAATAGCCTATAAGAATCAATTCGAGAGATGACTTTGACCTACTAGGATTGTATTGGGTGACAGTTTGGAGAGTTGAGTTCAGCATTCTATACCATTGAAACGTGACGTTGACTACTATGTAAGTATAAATTAATAAAGTTGTGCTTCCGCAACTAGCTATAACTTTTGGTGTGATGGTAAGTGTTTAATCATGAGTATTGAAGCATAGGAAATATACTTATATTGTCACATCATACGGTAGAAAATTTTTGGTCTATGTACAAATAAGGTACCATTACGTATCCATTACAAACTGACTACATGTTAAGGAGAACCAACCGTTAGACACCAGCTATAAGTAGCTCAATAGTATTAAAGGACTCGAATCTTGACCAACTTATCATTATTATAACCCTATTATAGCAAAATTTCACACAAGAAGATAACCATTCACCGTCACTCTTCATACAAACAAATCACATATCATTACGTAATACTTATCTTTTTATTTCCGTTTCAAATATTCAAACACACAAACTTTCTTTTATATATATTATCATCAACCAATACATATAAATTTATTGTGTGATATTTGTTTATATATCTAGCTTGGCCCCTAGACGTGGGAGAGTGAGTGAATACTATAATTGGAAGAAGGAGATATTTAAGAAATTAGAGACACAAAAATGTATAAAACAAAAGGAATGAGATCATGGTTTGAAACTTATGGCAAGAGCACATGACAATGCTGATCTGGATCAAGGCATGGAGCAACTCATTGGGCACCTCTACTAGCTAGCTAGCAACTAATTAATATAATTGATCATATAATATAAGTAATAAATTAATAAAATGTTGTTTTCAAAAAAGAAATTGTACAAGTGAGATACAGGCTAGGCATGCCCAAATTTGTTGATTGTGACTATTACATCAAATCATTGTTTTGCTTACTTACCGGCCTAGTGGAAAGTGACATGTAGCCTTTTCTATATATATACTTAGTAAATTTAATTGCATCTCTAACAACTAAGTGGGTTGTCTCTTAATTACATAATATGAGTTATTTATACATTGTTTTCAAAAGGTTGAATCCCCAACTCAGCTGAATATAATACAGATAGACCTTGCCCCTTCACTGTCACTGGTGAGATTCGATTCTGGGTCATTGTTCCCAAACTCCACTCCTGTGACCAACTGAGCTGCTCATGCGTACATGAGTTATTTAAACATTGTGCGTTAGACATTTCAATTTAACCACTCAATTGTCATCATTATTAATATGCCATGAACAAACCTAATCATTTCTCTATCACTTGTGAAATAGAATTGAGTTTAATTTCATGGTACAATTGTACGTGGGTATTATTGCATAGGAAAATGGTTATTTTCTCACAATGTTTCGCTATCTAACATCCTCGTTGATATTAATTACTAAGTTAAATGACATAATAAATTGAAAAGATTGAATATTCAAAGCATTTTTATAAGTATAAAGCGTTCTTAAGTTTAAATGTATATATAAAAAAAAGTATAGTGAAAAATAGAGGAAGTTTAACATGATTCTATTGTATAATAGTCTTTGCTAATAAATCTTAGTCGATATTTATAACAATACTGAATTGTAATTTACAGGAATATATTACCATATGAATATTATAATAGCACTTTTCTTTTCTTTACCCGGACAAAAAAAAAAAAAAAAAAAAGCCTCCTTCAATAAGCTAGTAAAAAATATATTAATAATCAGGGCAATCTTAACCAAATTGGTTGGGCACTCGGGCAATTGATTTGATAATCATAATGTTCAAAGTTTAATTCTTTATGTGCCAATTTATTTGTGATCTAGTGACATCCGAATTGCACCCCAATATAAAAGGGGTGGGTTCAAGCCTCAGTGTTTTCAATTCTTACTAACATTTTATTAAAATTTACTTTACCCACCAATAATTCTGACTTAATTTGACGTTACAAATTCGAATATGGTTTCTAGTCTAAATATTGTACGGAGTATCAATCAATTTTATTTTTTTTTAAAGGCATATTATTTTAAAAAATGTCGGGAAATATATATTATCAGTTTGTTAGCGGAAAAGACAGCTGAGCATTGATTAATTATCAGTAAAAATAATATCAAGGGTGGTTCCAGTAATTTCGCACTTCTGAAGTCACAAACGTGCAAGCCTCTTTATAATCCTCACGTAGTCACGTTCGGTGGGTCCCTTCAGGCCTTCAGCACGTTATGCTGCCGTCGGTAAACATAACGTAAAATCGGATATTAATTTTATTTTTATTTATTATATATTATAGTTTTTAAGAGATATTTTATAGTTAATTTCATTTTTAGTCCTAAATTTATAAATAATAGATCATTTTTAATATTTTTATTAAAATATATACATTTGGTCCTAATATTTTGTATTTGAGTATGCAATGCAACGAGGAGGCAATGAAATGAGGAAGTAATGAAATAAGGAGGGATACGACTGAATTAATAGAATGCTATCTGATTAAAATTAGATAATGACTTACAGGAACAATCAAATATTAAACTTATGTTTTAAAAATTTATTAATCGAATAATATATATGACTTTCATCTCATTCTTTGTGTTAACCCCATTAACCAAACACATGCTAATAGTACAATCAAACATAGTCATTCTATTAACAATTTTGAGGTAATGTCTTATCTCCTATAATGTCATGACAAAAACTGTATGTGTGATGCATTTGATGTTTTCTAATATTTATATCATGGACCAGGGTTCACATTGTATTATGGATCCTGAATTAAAATAATGAGGTACATAATTTATACTCGTAAGGTACGAAATTTCATAATACAAAACACAAAAAAAAAACATAACACGAGACACATAGCATAGCATTATGGACCCAGTTAAATTGAAAAGATGAGGTATAGAATTCCAGAACACATGACACAAAAAATCATAACATAAGATACATACGAATGCTATATATATTCACTTATTTTTCAAATATAATATAGGTACATAATTTGTGTTCAAGGCACAAAATACAAAAATTCATAACATAATAGTTTAATGCACAAATTGAACTTTGCCACGTAGCACTTCGACTGTGGGTCCCACAGTGAGAAGATGCCAGCGTGGCAGTGCCAACTACTAATTTAGGACCGCGGTCAGGTGACTGTCTGCGATTTAAAAAAAATAAAAAATTGATATTTATTATCATTAAAAAGACAAGATCTTCCTTAATTTGATATTTAATTGTCTAATAATGATAATTTAAAGAGACCGTACATAACGTTCATGTTTTGGGCAACATGATCTAAGACCGTGTTGTGGGCCACCCATGCATGTGGGATATCCACTTTCTTTTCTTTAATTGTACTTAACCTCCTTAAATCCCTTATTTATTTATTTATTTATTTATTTTTTTGGAGAATTTTGAATAAATCTCATTCTGTTATTTTGTTCTTTATTCATTAATTGATCCAATTTTGGAAGCACATGCACGTCACTAACAAATTATTTCTGAAATTTTTTAAACACAAGTTATTATGCTTTGACTGTTTAGTAATGGACTAACCTTATATCAATTTTTTTTTTTTTAATCAAAAGGGAGGGGTGAGCGAACAATTATTATCGATCTCTCATGATGACATTTCTCCTTATACGAATGCTCAACCATCTTCTCATATGATATCTAAAACATCATATGTTGTTTTGTAAACTCCATCAACTCACTAGGTATCTGATTTTCAATATTTACTATGAAATCAACCGTCATTTTGTTTCGAAACTGTATGTGATGCTGCATTCTTTCCTCATCCACTATGACATCAGCAGAGTTTATTATGTGTTTGCAGTTGATATATTCTATACATGCAGTTAGTGATTTATGTGACTATAAACAAATTAAAGACACATAACATATTAACTACATGCACATAAAATGATAACTACCAACATATAAATTGTTAAATGTATTTAAATGCAGACACATTCATATGTTATGTGTCTGCAATTAATATATTTTGTACCTACAGTTAATCGTTTGTGTCTGTAGCTACCACTTTATGTGTCTATACTCTATAGTTAACATGTTATGTCACTTATGTGCTTTCAATTTATTTACAAATACATAAACGGTTAATTATACGTAGTACATAATATATTAATTGCAGACACATCATTTTTGGACCAAGCTCAACAATGCAAGATGGACGTACCATTGTATAACAATTGTTGGGGGTAGGGGGTATTTGGGAAAATTATACCATGAACTAGAGTCTATATTGCATTGTGGACCCTAATCCAAAAATAACATTCAGATTTTGTACCTCTAGTTGAAACATTCTAGACTTAGCTTGTAGTTAATCGTTTCTATACCTCTAGTTGAAACATCTTGTACTTGTAGTTAATCGTTTCTATACCTATAAACAAATTGGAAACACATAACGTGATAACTACAAACACATGAACTGTTAACTGCAGATACATAATATGTTAACTGCATACACATAATATGTTGGTTAATATATTATGTGTCTGCAGTTAGCATATTTTGTACATGCAGTTAACAATTTATGTGTCTGTAGTTATCATGTTATGTGCCTGTAATCACCATGTTATGTGCCTTCAATTCGTTTGCAGGTACAATAATTGTTAACTACATATACAGAATGTGTTAACTGTATACACATAACTTTTGGACCATAGTTCACAATTTGGGAAACTTATATAATGGACCAAGGTCCACATAGCATTATGGGCACTGAATTGAAATGACGAGGTACATAATTCATACCCGTAATGTACGTAATTTCATAACACAAGCCACAAAAAATCATAACACAAGACCAGTGTTGCAAAAATCGCGCCGATTAATCGGCGCCTAGGCGCTAGGCGCCGCTCGGCCGCGTCGAGGAAGGCCGAAATCGGCCTCCTCCGCGGTCGGGCGCCTGGGCCGCCTAGGCCACCTGCCGGCCGATTTTTTTTATTTTTTATTTTTAATTATATATCTTAACATTTAAACTATTAACGTTATAATGTATTAATTAATACTCTAATAGTCTAATAAGTAATAACTAGTATGTAATAACTTAATAAAATAATAAGTAATAACTAAATTAAACTAATAAGTAATCAACTAATAATTAATAAATAAATAATAACTAATAACTTAATAAGTATTATCTATTTAACTCTTAAAGTGTAAAGGTTACAATATTAAACACTTTACAATTATTAACACTTAAATTTTTTTTTAATTTTTTTTTAAATTAAAAAAAAAAAAAAAAACTAGGCGCCCTCCTAGGCGCCGATTAATCGGCGCCAAGGCGGGCTAGGCGCTAGGCGCCCCCCAGGCGCCTAGCGATTTTTGCAACCTTGCACAAGACACATACACATGTTATATATTTTTCAAATTTGATTTAGGTACATAATTTATGTTCATAGACACAAAATTTCACTACACAAGACACAAATATTCATAACATAAGACACATTTACTAATTTGTTTCAGATACAAAATTGATACTCTTAAAGTACAGAATTTCATAATACAATATACAAAAATTCACAATATAAGACGCATACACATATACCGATACACATCTACAGTGGCATAGTGCATTATGAACACTAGTCAATGGTATAAGGATTGATGACATATAAACCATGGTTAATGGTATAGTTAGGGGTGTGGGCCCATATGAGACTTTGAAAAAATGAAGGAAAAAAAAGAGGAGGAAATTAATGCTTGATTTACTGAAACGACAATGACAGACAATTGTGTGTTTGTTAGTCCGAAAATAACAAATCTGCACCGACGGCTCATGGAGTGTGACCATTGCACATGCGCCATCCCATAATGTCACTCTTTCTTTACCTTCTACCAAACTTCTTTGTACTTCTGCCTTAGGAGAAACAAATTTATACACAACACTCATACCATCCCATCATTAAAATTAAAAATAACACATTATTTTATATACATACATTCCAAAAATAATTTTGGTTTTGTTTTTTGTTATTAGTTATGATCTCAAAATAGGCCTAATGAGATGAATTGAACAATTGACTAGTCTTGGATCAAAGTTGAACAATCATTACGAGCGAGGCTGGTGGGATGGTGTGCGAAATTACTTGTACATTGACGGCAGTTCGATGGACTATGCACTATGGACAAAGACATATATTCAAGTGAAGACAATATAGAAGGGAGAAGAGAAAAGGTGATGAAGAGGAGATAGAACACTATTCCATTGTACAGAATACCGCTTGTCGTATATTCGTATTATATAAATACATTTGTCAATACAGTTATAAAGACAAAAATATATGAACTTCAATTTCGTTTCAAAGAAATTATATTTTCTTCAATAGAAACGAATATATAATAAATTAGATCACATACCTATATATTACACGTAACATCGAATAGTTTAATACTTTGTAGAAAATATTTGTCATAAAAAAATATTATTAATATCTTAAATTGCATTCCTGCATTAATTTGTGTTTCCATTTATATATATACATAAAAATTAAAGCAGCGGTATTTGATGGTTGAATTGAGTGGATAGTGAGGAGCAGTATCAAAGCCGTGGTTTGAAAGTTGAACGGTCAAGATCAAGCTGGCGTGAGGTATGCCAAATTTCAATATTCTTGGTTCTAACTCACGTGCATTAGTGATCATTTACCACCCGCACTCGGCACTCCCCTTCATTGTTTTCTTTCACGGTTCCATCTCCACCCTCGACTTCAAACTTCAAACGGAAAATTCAATAAACTAAAATAATCCTCGAAACTAACGGCATAATAATAGTCCCTAAACTTTAGCTGAAAGTCAATTAGGTCTCTAAACTTTAAAGAAGTACAATTACACCATTTAACATGTTATATCGGGACAATGAAGTCCAATAGCTGGTAATTTACCTGCTATTACAGGTCATTCCATTTCGGCGACTGGCGACGGTCCGACCGCCCCCATTGTGGTGGGGGAGTGGGGCAGCTGCTCCAACTGCCCCCATTCTGGTTCCGCCACTGTATATAAGGAAGGGTTTCCATGCGGTTACGCATCTTAAGCATTACAATGACGCACCTTAAGTATACAAACGACGCACCTTAAAAATACAAACTACGCACACCTTAAAAACACAAACCATGCACTTAAAGGTTTAAAAATGGTGCACCTTAAGCATACAAATCACGCACGTTAAACTTTAGGTTCACTCATCTTAAGTTTCACCACTGACGCACCTTAAACACACAAACCACGTGACGGTAATAATGTGTTACCGGTCCATATTATTTGAGTATTTGAATGTTTGAATACAATATTGAGCGTAGTGCTCAGTGTACAAGAGAGTTCAATATGTATTGTCTAAGTTCAAGTGTCGTCTCTACAAGTGTTTTGTGAGCCTTTTATTTTGTTCAGCTCAGTAATGGAGCATTAATGCTGAGGAGCTGAACGTTGGTCATCACTGCTGAGGAGTGAACGTTGGTCATCAATGCTGAGTGAACGTTGGTCATCAACGTTGAAGAGCTG
>CM008339.1:13470956-13483988 GCA_002525835.2 Ipomoea batatas
TGGATGGAAGTAGGGAATATTATAGAATTTAAGGATGACAAGTCATGTTTCGGGGAGTTGAAGTCTTGACTCGCATTAACCAACAATGAGTTTCTTACATGATTTGGTTGGTGACTAAATTTGAAGAAATATAAAGTGATCTCTTAAACACACAAATCTGGTTTCACAATGCAAAGGATGTATCCAAGTCAAGGAACTTGGCCTGGCTTATCATAGTTCATGCAAACATGAAGAATGTACATATTCATCACTTATCTGCACTCGCCAAAAAGAAATAAGTAAAAGCATAAAAGCGATGTGATAACCATAAAGAACTTTAGGTTTCAGTTACACTTCCTGCACATGCTTCCACAGTTGAAAACTATAAGCACATGAAAAAGGAAACTTCAGTTGCATTTCCTGTGTGCGTCTATCCCCCCACTCTTAAAAAAGAAACGAACTTTTAAGAAAACACCAGGTAAATAAATGAATACACTCTTTGTTATGTGTGAGCATCATTAAGAAAAACAAGATTATTGTATGCAGACACAAAAGATGGACAAACTCTTTGTTATGTCTAAGCATCATTGAGAATTTTTATTTTTTATTTTTAAATTTTTTTTTAAAGATCATTATATGCAGACACAAAAAAATGCACAAGAGCGAGTGAGACAGTTATTACCGTATATATGAAACCCAAAGTAGCCATGGTCACTTGGAATAGTTCATCAAGCTCGTCGTCTGAAGTGTTTTCATCCCCTGATCCACTAGAACCCCCACCACTACCCCCTCCTCCACCACCAAGGCCACCACCACCTGTGCCTCCATCATCAAAGAACTCTTGCTTCTTAATCTGCTGCCTTAGCACATCCTCAATTGACTGTTCCTTCTTGAAACTTCCCAAGAAATTCTCCAAAGCTTCCTTTGGCGCAGCCTGGTTGAAAGTTCAATACAGTGAGCTTCACATTTCTCATAGAAAATTGGCTGGAAGCTTTTTGTGGTACCTTCTCTTTGAACATTCTAAAAGTATCTCAATCCTACACGATTTATCAATTATCATCTGACATTTTCCCTTTATTTTCAGAGGGGGTGGGTGGTTGTTTAGAACTTTAGATGGAGGCGCTTAAGCAATCAAACTTCATGGTTCATAAAGTCCTAATTAGCATTTCACAAGCACAATCCTATGCCAAGCCATGGAACCAGCCTAGATTTATTCATACCCCTACGCTGGCAAGTACAATATTGACTTTAATTTCTAAAAAAACATATCAGATACACTATCATCTAAAGCCTTTAATTAGTTAAAACTAAAAAGAGAATGAAGCAGGAAAAAAAAAATTAGAAAGCATTGACAACAAAAGTTCTAGACTTCACAATGAAAAAAAAAAAACAAAAAACAAAAAAAACAGAGAGAGGCAAATACCACACTACAGGGAAATGCGCCAAAAAGAAATGAACTTGAATGGCATAATATAGATGAATTTCTTTCATAAATCATAATGCTCTTATGTTGATTTTATATCTTGGTCGGAGCAATCCTGAGCAAGAGAGCTCGAGTGGGATACCAGACAGTGGACAACAATTCAGCCCAAAGAGAAGCAAAGCCATAAAAACAAAACAGACAGTAAGGAACCAAGAAACCGATAGCCTACACTTATTGCACTCAACAAACAAAAGAAGGCTTATAGCAATTGATTAATTAAACAGCACTGAGGCAACAAAAGCTTCGCCTTCTAGGCTTCTACACTCTCCTGGCTCCAGCATCCAGATTAAGAATATGGATAAACTCACAAACAGAACTAACCGGCTAAATGAATATGCTTACCTGATCGCCACTGTCTGACTTCTTACCACCAAACAAACAGACCGGTGCACATTGTCGGTATGTAGATGTACTAGCCGCCGCTTTAAGGGAAAACTTATGAAGACCTGCAACAGTGTAAATTGATGAAGACTTATTCAGTCTCAAGGAAACCGGAAATCCAGGATTCGTTGCTGAGGCAGCACTTCGAGATGGAGCAATGGGAGGGTAGGCCGATATGCAGGGATTGACATTAACGCAGTTCATCTCACCGAGTCGTTCAATAAGCTCTGAACCTCATAAGATTAAAGTCCCCGGTATCACATCTATCTATGAACAATAAGCTAAATGTCAAAAATATACAGCGCAGAACACGACAGACGAATTCGAGAAATGCAAAGAGAGACCTATGGAGTTCGTGATTAACATCAATTCTAAGCTCCAAACCAGTAAGCATTTCAAAATGAGAGAAACCAAAGAAAAAAATGAAAATAATCGCAAGCTTCTGGAGAAATAGGAAATTCCTAGTAAATCAAAGTCAGCTGAAAATTGAAACAAAATCAGAAAGAAAGTTAGTTTCAGGATAGAAACTTACATGAATGGGGGGTCTCGGCGTTTCGCTCCGGTTAGCGGAGACAGGAGAGTCGTTTGGGCAAGAAGATGATAGATTGATAGGGCTAAATTGGACCCAAGGTCGGCAGTAAGAATTAGTTGGGCTGTTGCAGTATTGCCCAAGTTTTTACGCTGGTTATATAAATTATTAAAATTTAAAAAAAAATTACGATGGTTATATATAAATACATTTTTATTATGTAATAAATATATTTAATTATTATGTTAATCGTTCTAAAACAATAGTATAATAATTAAATTATGCGCTACATCTCAACAAAATTTTAGATGAAAAATTAAGTTATACATTTTATATTTATAATGGGTAGATCGAATATATTTTTAATGGACCAACAAACCTTTTAAATTTAACTTTATATATATTATTAAATTTTTTATATGTGCAACGCACAAAAATAAATATATATTGTTAGTATTCAGTGTTTAAAAATTATAATTATATTAAAATAATTTTTTTTAAATTATAGTATATAAATTTTTTAAAAAAAGTCATAAAATTTATAATTATAAAATGTATATTATATTAAAAACTATAATTAATATGTAAATAATATTTATAATATGATTAATAATTATTAATGTACGCTTTTTTTGGATATGATAAATGATTAAATATAATTATAGTACCATTTAATATATACTAATTAAATTTCAAAAAATATACTACGTACTAATAAAAATTTAACTGTGTAAGAAAATTTGTATTCAATAAAAATAAAAATAATAGTACAATATTTATAAGGAAATATAAAACTCAATAAACATATAAATATTGACATAAATCAAAAGTACTAAACTGGATTTGTATTATAGGTTTGTTTTTTTTTTTTTTAAGATTTAGATTAGAAAATCCCTATTATACACCGACATAAACAGGAATGAATTTGTAAAGTACAAAAACTAGTATATGACTCGGAGATTTTCAGTAACAGAACACTATACATTCATCTTTCATTCTTGAAGTCTGAAAAGTGAAGTTTGTTTCAAGGCATGCCCAGGGAAAAGATAGCACATCATCTTCCTCACTGAAACTCCTGTGCAGTTTTCCCAGCAATCTGTAAAATGCTAGATGCAACAACCACCATCTCTGCAGCAAAATTTGAATAAATAATCGCTATAGCGGAGGTGCAATGTCCACTGCTCACAACGCAACGCCTGTATTGGTCGATATGCAACAGAAAGAGTTAAATTACCCCAAAATTATTTCATGCTAGTTACCAAAAGAAACACAAAGAGACTAGTTGTGTTGTGGAGTATTTAGGAAAATGTTACCTCGATAGCGTAGGGCGATATTCATTTCCAGACAATATCTCCTAAAAATTGAAGAGCTGGAACACCTCTGATTTCTACGTCAACAAGGGGTGCCTGGACCAACATCAAACTACAAAGTTCTGGATCACTCCGGATCATATCGAGAGCACGTGCTTGATCCTGTCAATGTTTGAACAGTCAGTTTATTCCAGGCTATGCTAACATATTTGGAGGAGTCCATCAAGGGATAATTCATTAGCACAGGGTTCAATACATCGACTGTTAGAATGCAAACAAAAATACTAGGCAACAGATGAAATTGTACTTTCTTTGCATTTTTTGTTTGGGTGCGTGCACTTTTCAATTACAACTAGGAGCTGATACTTGGTAGTTAGTAGTTAGTACTAACAAAAACCATGGGCCTTCCGAGTTCCGACATAGAAGAAGATAGAACTCAGTTCTACACATACAATGACATTAAAGCCTACCCTCTACCAACCAATTAAAAATGAGGCTGGAAACTGCCAAACAAAAAGTGTGATTTGTCAACTAACCAATTGAAAATAGTGACTACAGCACATGCTTCCAAGGAAAGGCTAACATCAATTTGTGGAAAGTGATTTGGGGCTCTATGTGTACAGTAACGACAGTATAGCATTATACACAGCTTAGATAATAACAAAATGTGCATAGAATAGTATGTTCATTCCAGAAATTAATAGCTCCACAACAGATGTGAGTTTCAGAATAAGGACTATTTTGAAACTGGAAGAATTGTAACTTCATTAGGATAAAGACATAAAGTAACACTGGTGCAAATATTTGTACCTTCCTTTTCATTGCGCAGAACTTGCAGTCTGAAACAGACGGAGGAAGAACCTGGTTAGCAATGAGCCGCTTAACAGGAACATCTTCCTTCTTCAAGGAAGCACATAACCTTGATGATTCACTAATTGCCATCACCTAGAAGATGTAGATTTAACCAGGTTATCAAACTTTTCATATCAGGCATACAGTAACATTTTCCAATCCAAATTCGAAATTACAGCTAAAGGTCTACAAGATACTCCAAAGCTCTAAGCCACTGAAGCAACATAAGGCGTAGGGTGGTCAAAATAGGCATGTAGTCAATTCCTTTCACGGAGCTAGATACAACTTAAGTTTATCACTTAGTAGCCAGTAGCAACATCAAGAAAGCATGGATTTCACTAATCAAGGCAAGTAATAGGTGTCAATTAGTTTATAGGATTCATTACCGTGGGAATTGTTACAATGACAAATTCCGTTGAACTTGTGTCACGAAAAAGTTCCCTTACTTTTATCATCCTTTCCCGTAGTCGCTCCAATTTATCGGCCTGCACAATGCAGTAAGGTTGTTCACAACAATAATAGGTAGTCTTAGATAGATGTTATCAAATCCAAGTCAGTCAAGCTTACAGCATCTAGTTTTGGGGATTGTTCCTGGCCAAAGACAGATTTTATTGCTGAAGTAGCTGACGTTATCTTCTGCCTCAACTGTAATATGATCACATAATAGAAAGTAAACCAGGATGTGAATTATACATATCATCTTATTCATACAATCTTAAATCCTACAAAGATAAATAGGTTCTACCTTTAATATCTTTCCTATTGATGCATCCAAGAAATCTGGCAATGATAGGAGCCGTAGAGTATGACCCTGTGAAAGCATGAAACACAAATAATCACTATTATGAAATATATCTTCAATAAAGTAACAGGCAATAATAACAGTTTGCTTACCGTGGGGGCAGTGTCAAACACTATACGGGTGAACATATTGTACTCTTGTGATTCCAGGAATTGCATAACCTGGCAAGAGGTTCATTAATCAGTAAAAGCAGAAAAATTAGTACAATGTATTTTGTGGAATATGCAATCAAAGTGAAAAAGCACTGAAATATATTACATGCCTTTGAAATTGCAATGGCTTCATCTAGGCCAGGAGGTGGTGTATCCAGCAACTCTCCAAGCTTTAATTCACCAAGCTGTGCCCATCACAAAAATAAGGCAGCAAATAGTTAACAGCAAAGAATGCTATAAATATTTCATTTGTTAGAAGAGCAAAGCTGAAAGTTTAGAGTTGCATCTGCATAAGCAATGGAGTGGAAAATATACAAAGAAAATCAAGATTATTTGTTTACAGAATCCTCAAAAAGTCCAAGTCAATTCTCCCTACATAGCAAGTATACACATCATTTCTATCAAGAGTTAAAGAATGGTTATGCAATAAAAGAAACCCCCACTATTAACTAAGAAGTATCAAGTTGCTTTTTATTATTGATGCAGACTCCTTACTCAAGATAGCTTTAATCACTAGATATATGACATTATGACATATTTTACCAACTTAGCAGAAGTTGGAATGTGTACAAATTTAGGAAGAACTTTACCTGATCTGCAAGCACCCCAAGGCCCATGCCATCCATGAAGTCTTTGATCCCTGATCCCCCACTCTTCTGGGCTGCACTACGAAATTCTTCTTTGGCCTTTTCAGGGTTTAACTGTCATAGTCCATATATTCACAATTTGAGGCCAATGCAACTATTATTCAAAGAGAGAGGAGGAGGAGCAATGTATTGTTAATATTCATTGTGCAGTAAAGAAACTACTGCAAAAAGCTTTTGCACCCACCTCAAGGGCAAATAATGGAGAGAGTGGTCCTTCCACTGGTACAAGCGTTCCCCCAGCCAAATCCTATTGTAAATGTTTGAGCAGAAAATCTTTGTTACTTTAACCACAAAAAAGAATTAATGTGAAGGAGATAAATAGAAAAGAAGAATTAAATCTCTTAAACCTGTGCAAAAGAATCACTCAACGAATGTGCAGGATCAGTTGAAACCACAAGAGTTGGGTGACCACTGTTGGCAAATTTTACAGCAAGTGAAGCAGCACAACTTGTTTTACCGACTCCTCCTTTTCCACCAAGCATATAGTACTTCCGCTGTGTCCCAGAGACCATTTCATCAAACCCAGCAGTGGCTTCTGCCGGAGCAGCTACTGACCTTACTGCCAAGACAGACCCCATCAAAGACAACGTTGGTAACTAAAATACATAGATCATCATAAATCCTGGTTTTTCTAAACTTAGTTTGAGCTTTTGAATTCGGTTCTAATCAAATTAATATGGATGAACCAACATTCCAACAAATAACAACTTATTCGATTATTGCTACCTTGAGATTTTGCTTCTCAATAGGAACGGGGAATGTCAAAAACAAGAGAATTCTAAGTTCATTATCTCATGGCTATTCTAAAACAATAGAACCTTCTTGAATTTCACTAAAGCTACTAGATTGAAAAATCTAAAATAGCAGCTACGACTAGGAATCCTTCAAAAACATTGAACTCCTTCAGATGACTATGATTGCTCTTAATATTCTGCTTTTTTTTTTTCGAGAAACTTGCTATCTTTATTGCCTTGAATCAAAAGAAGTCATGTACATGGGCCCTAAAGTCACCCTTACCAAAACTGGGCATAATGCCTTAACATATACATACTTCTAGCTAACATACCTCTTAATATTCTACTATATTCTTTCCTCCTAACCCTAGACTGTATAATGTTTTTAGCTATCAGCAATGCCTAACATAACTGTTCCATCCAGGCTAATTTTGAACAAATATTTGTGTCCTAAAGCTTCATTTTCCAGTAATTACTTCCACTGACCTTACCAATACAATTTTTGAGCCATATTTCATACAGAAACCAAAACTTCCTGAATTCACTTCTTCAAGTGATTTTTTTTCTTTAATTGCTAATAATAACAACAGTAATTCCAATATGATTCCCCCACCCTATTTGTTATGGATGACATCTTTTCGAGTGAACTTCCAAATTTTGCATATTATTCAAATTCGCTAGAGAGGCATGCAATTTAAATAAACAAAATTAAATAAATAAGCAAACTGGTATAAATAGTATAAAGCTTATGCTGTACCTACGAATGGTTTTCTGCGCAGTTTTCTGGTGATGGAAACTGATAGGAAGGTAGAGTTGACGCTGGGCTTGAATTTCAACGACTCATACTTACAGTTATTGGTATATTGAGGAAAAGAAGATGAAGACGAAGACGAAGACGAAGGAGAATAGCAATAGCTCAGTACAGTAGTCGCCATTGATTCACTGGAGACGATGATGAGGTAGCAGGAGCAGGGAGAATCTGGAACCTAGAGATGAAAACATATTTTGGTTGAATGCTCAAATTGGCCCCTGTAGTTTTTAATATTTACTCGTCGAGCACTAATAAATTGTATTTTGTAGCTAGACCCCTTGACCAGGTCAGCTTAGTAAAAAATATCTTGGCAATTAATTATATATCAATTTAGTCCCCACAATGCCAATTGTATATGCAAACATCAACGAGTGAAGACTTTTTGTGAACATTTAAAAAACTTGTAAATTGGTGTAAAGTGAATTATATTGTGATAGATTGCATCTAACAACCCCACATAAATATACCTGAATAGCTTTTATACCATAGTTATAACTATGGACTAGGGTTCACTTTGCACGTAGGTTACGTTGCAACTTGCAATATAGATTCATCACAATTTACATGTTGAACGTTTACAATTCAAATTTTGAAATGAATGTAAATTATGAACATTTAATAAATGCTCAGTAATATTTAATATGTAAATTTGTGTATTTTGAACTCGTACCCACAAAATAATTTGTCGCTTTCATTAACTTCCCTTGATGGGCTAGTGTATACCACTATTTGAGTCACTCTATTGACTATATATATGGATGACAATGGGTCGAAAGTGACTATATCCATCACTTGATCTATTCATCCTCACCCCTAACTCTCGACGGATGAATTTTTCAAAGTCCACCTCCACCCTTGAATATGCTAGCCACTATGTGTTTATAAATTTTGTAAAAATAATAAGATATATAAATTATTTACATTAATTAAATTCACTAGCTATATTTAAACATCAAGTAATAAAAATATTCAAATAACTTATTATTTTTTCAAATAAATTTACTCATTTAAAATTAAAAATAGTTAAAATTTATCTTGAATTATAAATTTTTAGAACCAACTAACTCACCCTATCACAAGTCTACTTTTAAAAGATATATAATAAATTATTTACATGGACAACTCAATTGATTATATAAATAAAATTTAAAAAGAAAAATCAAATATTGAGTCTCATGCTAATAAATGAACATGAGTCCGTGTATAAAAACATTGAAACGTGTGTGTGGGTGTGTCGTTACATAAATCAAGGTACAACATCGTGGGCGCTTCTAATTTAGCCGCGTGAACTACATATGTGATAACAACACAATGCCAATAATATAATTATCTCTCTCGTTGTCAATCTCTGCTGTTTCTCTAACAAACCAACTAATTAAGAGATGTTTGACTCTCTCCCTATATCCCCAAGTTGACAGCACAATATCTTTAACATTTTGTTTTTTAATACATGGTCACGTACCCATCACTCACCTAAAAACAAATAATTTATAATGAATTACATCATATCATTAATTCTATAATATTGATCTTCAATTCACTCTCTTTATTTTACAATAAAATCTGTAACAGCTAAAATTTAGTTTAAACTATTTATAATTGATAGACCAAAATAACAAACATTAATCTATATTGTCATTAACTGACTGACTTAAATCGAGACAATTAATACACAACTTTAAAAGAAATTAAACTTAAAATTTTGTAATTATTAATTCAAATATACTATGAATTGTCAAGACTTTATGATCTAGTAGCACTGGATTGTAGAAAGGGTGGGTTCCAGACTTCCAGCCTCAGATGATATTGACTTTTTATGCTTCAATAAATTGAGAAAGTAGTCATAAACAGATTGAACAGAGTCAATAATACTCAAATATCTGATTAATTTAGAGGGGTTACCCAAATCCCTATGCATATTATAAGCTTGACGGGTATTTGGTTGGTAAGCTGAAATCCAGCTGCCACCCATTGACTTGCCTCATGGGTCATGCAGAAAACACGATGATATCTTATTGAGAAACTCCATCTTTTCCCTCTCGATCTGTGGGCCGGAAAGAATGAGGTGTTTCCCGTTCTCCAGCTCCGACGACGGCGGCCGGAAGGCGACCAAGTCCTGCGTTTCCGTCCGGTCGTGCGCCTCCACTTCGACGGATCCGGAGCTGAGGAAGTCCGCCGGCTCCTCGGAGTTCAATTCCCAGAATAATGTGTCGTCCGCCGAGGAATCGCCGTCGAGGATCTCGGTGTTCCCGAGCCTGTCGTCGTGCCGGAGGCGAAACAAGGAGCTCAGGGAGTTCACGCTGGCGGAGCTGAAGACGGCGACCAAAAATTTCAGCCGGTCGGCGATGCTGGGAGAAGGTGGGTTCGGGTGCGTGTATAGAGGCAGCGTCGTGATCGAATCTCAGGATTCCAACAAACGGATTGACGTCGCCGTTAAACAGCTCAGCACCAGAGGCTTGCAGGTAACTAGAGATCAATTGGAGATTTGAACCCATGATCTTTGGCATGGTTCTAATTGGAGATTTGAACTCATGACCTTTGGCATGATTCTAATACCAAAATTGAAGCATGTGCTTCCATTGAACTAAAAGTCTAAGCTGATAGTTGGATTACACATTTATGTTTTATATATTATGCTCAACAATATGTCTGTATGTTGATGATAGGGGCACAAAGAGTGGGTGACAGAAGTGAATGTTCTTGGAGTAGTGGACCATCCGAATCTGGTGAAGCTCGTGGGATACTGCGCGGAAGATGACGAGAGAGGAATCCAACGGCTTTTGGTGTATGAATATTTAGCAAATCGGAGCGTGCAGGATCGTTTGTCCAGTCGTTTCCTCTCGCCATTGCCGTGGTCTGCAAGGTTGAAGATAGCACAGGATGCTGCTCGTGGCCTCGCATACCTCCACGAAGGAATGGACTTTCAGGTATGCTTAAAGCCTGATAGTTGGACCGTACATGTTTATATATTATTTATGCTCAACACTTGTTATGTCTGCAATTATCAAATTATTTGTTTAAATTGTAAGGTACTGAATTTTTGTATCTGGTGCATTCATGGCAATTATGCATGCATGTGTATTTGGAGCGGTGTGTAACATATGTATGATTGCAGATTATTTTCAGGGATTTCAAATCATCCAATATTCTGCTGGATGAGCAGTGGAATGCAAAGCTTTCAGATTTCGGGTTGGCCCGGCTGGGCCCATCTGACGGAATCAGCCACGTGTCCACGGCGGTGGTGGGCACGGTCGGGTACGCGGCGCCGGAGTACATCCAGACCGGCCGGCTCACGGCCAAGAGCGATGTTTGGAGCTACGGCGTGTTTTTGTACGAACTCATCACCGGTCGAAGGCCGATGGACCGGAACCGGCCCAAGAATGAACAGAAACTCCTGCACTGGGTCAGACCGCACATTACCCAGGACTTAAGCAAGTTTGAGAAGATCTTGGATCCTCGTCTCGAGGGGAAATATTCCATTAAATCGGCTCAGAAACTGGCCGCCATAGCCAATAGGTGCCTGCTGAAACACCCCAAGAATCGGCCTAAAATGAGCCGGGTCTTGGAGATGGTGAACCGGGTGGTGGAAGAAGAAAGTCCTGAACCGGCACCGGAGAGCTGTAGTGCCGCCGGCGAAGATGGCGATGGAGGAATTAAGGTTAAGTGTTTGAACACAAGTTTTGTAGAGCATATAGCCAGAGACAAGAAGTTTGGCTGCAAAACATTGAGAGTTGGGATACTAAAGGGTAATTAGAATAAGGATAATACGGGTCCATTTATTGAATCAGTGATTTTTTAATTCTATGTATTCCTTATATAAGCTGTACAAATTAAAGGCAAAAATCTGTCTAATTTTTTTCAGCGAGTTAACATATTAAAATTTGTGAAAGTTTTTAGGGAAGTATCAAATAAGCCTTTAAATTTTACAAAAAATCAATTAAGTCCTTAAACTTTTAAAATGTACAATTACACCTTTTTAACATGTTATATTGAAATAAAGTACAACTACACTCTTTAACGTGTTATATTGAAGCAATGAATTCTAAAAAATGATAAATGATATGCTATTACATGTCAGTTTGGCTCTGGCAACTGACAACCTGTTGAACAGTCGTGAGTCGTCATCTACTAGAGAAGGCAATCAGTTAGCCGCCTTCTCCGGCGGAAGGAGACCAACTGGTCGCCTTCCCCAGCAGAAGGCAATTGTTCGCCTTCTCTAGTAAATGGCAATCGGCGACGGTTCTGAAATGACATGTAATAGCATGTCATTCACTAGTTTTTGGATTTTATTGCCTCAATAAAACATTTTTAAGGGTGTAACTGTACTTCTTAAACATTTAAGGACTTAATTGACTTTTAAAGTAAAATTTAAGGGTTTATTTGACCATTTTTCTAAATTTTTTATATTATCAAAAGTCGTATACCATTTACTACAGCTAAGATTAATGACCAATTAAATATGGATTTCCACAGATTTTTGGACTTCTCCATTGATGATGGCACCAAATCATCTGCTAACTGGTATCACCCTTTGTCTATTGGCTTGGAATATAATTTTATAATAGAAACTCCAATCAAATTGGTCACACAGTTAGTTTAATAACCATAAAATTTTAAATTTGACTCTCTATAAGGGTTATCTATTGACATTCATGATTTGAGACGTTCAGCTATGAACAACATAAATTAGTTTACCTCATTGTAAACCTTCGCTTAGATCATAATGTAAATTTCACTTAAAGTATACTCTCAAATAGTGAATGTGACTTGTGAGCTTTCCATAAATTAAAGGAATATAATTTTATAGTACAAGAAATATTTTGTTCCTTAGTTTGTTGTCTGTTTTTGATATAAAGAATCTTTATCATCTGTACTGCCTATACTTTCTTTGTTGATACCATAACCCCAAAATTTGGTCATAAAATGAAGCTGGGCCAGTCAATCTTATCCCTCAGAGTCTTCAACTTCAGTGTTATGGGAATATCATGCACCAAATGGGCTCAATCATATTGCTTGCCATTTACACCTCGTTTGGTTGAAGGAAGGAATTAAGAAGGAAATAAATTGTAATTTGATGTGAAACAAATAATGTGAGAATAAAATGAAAATTTAAATTACATTGTTTGATAGGGAATAAAAGGATTATTGGGAATGAAAATGTGTAGTTATATCGAACTGTAATTGTAGTTGTGTTGACTGAAATATTGAATAAATTGTAACGTTGTCCTACTACTACTACTACTACTACTACTATTATTATTATTATTATTATTATTATTATTATTATTATTATTATTATTATTATTATATTAGGATTAGGATAAGTTATGATAATATTAAGTGTTTGATATC
>CM008339.1:13515001-13526235 GCA_002525835.2 Ipomoea batatas
TCTTCTAGGATAAAATTTTTAAAATGTTAATTTGACCATTTTGATTTTAATAAAAGAAAAGTTACCTCGATAAATAATTAATACTAAACAAAACATATAAATATGATTAGGAAGGCCATATAGCATACATGATATGCTGAATGAATGTGTCATTTCAATGTCATTTTATGTAGAACTTCTTGAGAACTTGATTATTATGATTATGACCTTAATTTGATCTTATACAAATTAGCTAGGATTATCTTGTCAATTGTTGTTGACAAGAAGTAGCTAGTGCAAATTAAAGATGAAATTACGGAAACTAGGTAGCTAGGTAAGAATTCATATGATTGTTTTTAATCTAAGAATTTGTGTTGCTAGCTAGCTTTAATTTCAACCCTTTATTTATCTTCTATCCTCTTACCCTTTGCCAAGTTTCACTAAATGACAAAGTTTTCAAATGAGTGGGCTAATGCATTGATGAATCTTATTTGACTTTACGGTACATTTATATTTTTATTTGAGTACTATTGACCGTAAGTAATCATGTGTGACAATGTGAGTATTTAGGTTTTAATTTGTTTATTTATAGTATCATAATTGATTGTTCTTATAATTAAGTACTTTAGAAGTTGTAATTGGAAGATCATATAGTTATATATTTATTCACTGAATGACTATGTTAATTACTTGGTATTACTCTGTGTATTAAGAAAATATATGTAATTTTCAAAAAAAAAAAAGTCAGATTAATCAAACTTTTGCGTTGTCACTTTTTTATTGTTTCAAAAAGTATTATTTGATTATATAATGTAAGCACGGTGTGAAAAGTGATATGATATGTTGTTGTGGTGTGGATGATATCATAGGATTTGGTATCCTAGATTGTGATTCGACCTTGGGAAAAGTTGATTAAGAATCTTAATTAGCATAAACTAATCACTTAAGCATCAATCTTGTCTCTTTAATGAAGTGATCTTTAATTGCCAATCTAATTAATTATACCTAAAACTCTTATTGGATTTTGTGGAGCCAAAGGTTTTGTTGATGCTTTATTCTTGCACCACTAAAAGCACAAGTACTTCATGTGCAGAAGATATTGAACCGGATTTGCACTGTCGGATTGTGCGATTCTCACATGGAGGTTATATTATGAGTCTATAGTAAACCCTAATTAACGTCAATAATAATCTATTCATAATCATGACGAATAATATTATTTGCTTGCTAGTTTGATGAATGCACAATAATTAATGTTGTCAATGTATACAAATGATCACTATCAATTGTAATAAGATTAGTTGTAAAATGATACTTGAGCTCAATTAGCACTTAGTGACGACAAAAAAGATACAATCAAGTAATTTAAACGGTAATACTATACATATTTTTAATCTTTATTTCATTTTTTTTTATTACCGCTTATGTGGCATCTTCTTATTCATCAAGAAAAAAAATATTCCACAGTATTTATTACAGTACTTCTTTTTAGTGACGAGAGAAATTTACAACTACTACGTGATCAATCGTTTTATCATAGACTAGGGTCCACATTGATTCAATACACATAATTTGACTTCATAATGTACATAATTCATGTTCATAATAAACACACACATAAACACGATATAATGAATATGAATTATGTGCATTATGTTAAGTATTTAATTCATGTTCATTATACCGTGTTTATGTGTGTGTGTATTATGAAAATGAATTTTATACTTTATGAAGTTAAATTTTGTATATATGTTCATTATATTGTGTTTATGTGTGTGTATTATGAATATAAATTTTATGCATTATGGATATGAATTCTGTATATCATTGAAGTCAAATTTTGTGTATTGGATCAGAGTTCATAGTACAATGTGGACCCTGGTCCACGATATAAATTTGGTATGCACGGTGTAAATCTCACATTGTGACCTTATTAGAGTACCTCATCCGATTTGAACAATTTAGACTTATTTCACTAAAAATGGCATCAATTTGAGAAAAATAATCAATTAAAAAAAACACGAAAAAATAACTAACCGGCGGCCTAGACGCTCGCCTAGGCCGCCTAATCTGCCGCCACCTAGTCGACGCCTAGGCCGCCTAGAATGGTGATTTCACCAAAATTCTAGGCAGTCGGACACTGCCCAGTGCCTAAGGATGATTTTTACAACATTACCCATAACTGACCGGTTCAAATCAATAAAGTTAATGGGTCTCTCCTACTGAAAATCAAATTTAAAATTTTATAATTATCAATATTAACTTAACAGTTTTATCAATTTTTATCAATAAAATCACAATAAGTGATGAGAAATTTTTTATATACGAGAATCTATACATCATTTTTCAATTTAAACTATGATGACTTTTTCAAGGGATTTAAGTGGTGGATCCATTAAGTATTCCAAACTAGGTTGACCAGTAGGCAACCTACCTACTTTTATGTTTAATTTATTTGTGTTACATTTTCTTGGCTTAGCTGGCCCATACGATGTTTGAGCGGTTCAATACATGTGCAGCCGTCGAAAGTGTACTGTTCATCATAGTTTATACTCCGTAACTTTTTAGTACAACATTTAACTAATATTGTACATCACGCCAAACTTAATTTTATATTATTTTCTTTTAACTTTTTTCTCCAACATATTGGTTGCAACCTTAAAATATGCTAAGGAAATTGTCAGAAAGTATATACTCCCACAATAACCATATCTTGTGACTAATGACTGATTGCCATGTTAGTAATAGGAGTATAATATTTTAAGACATGTAATACAAAACTCTCTCTCTCTCTTTCTCTCTCTCTATATATATATATATACACACACATACAAAGATGGATGATCAATGGTTGATTTCCATGTTAATAGTAGTGGTTCATCAATGGTTCCTTTGTTATTTTGGGTACGATTTTTAAGAAGAACCAAAAAAAAGTACGAATAACAACTCAAGAGCTTAACGGGCATGTTAGGGTAGTTGTCAACTACTTCGTAGCTGGCACTCTTGTTTTCTGTATTTTCTCTTTGTTTTTTATTTTATTTTCTTTCTCTCTCTTAATTGGCCCTCGAAATCTGACAAACCCTAGCAAAAATCCTTGTGAAACTACAACTAATGTAATTGTTCTAAGTAGTACATCCTCAAATTCTTTACTGACAGTGAAACAAAATTTTTTTAAAAAAAAAAGAAAAAAAAAAAAGAGCAAAACTCTATCCAAACAACTTCCTATAGCTAGGATTTTTGTCTATAAAAACTGTGGGCTGTTAAGCTGTTAGAACTTAAATAAACCATTAACTAAATTTAATTATGTTTAACAACTTTATTTAGGTGGTCGGCGGCCACTAATATTAATTAATTATTATTTGTCTAAACTCAAAATAAGATACGTAGTAATTGAGTAATTAACACTTCTTTCCCATCGTTATACCCTGCACCACGATGCACATAACAATGTGCACCAATTACGTAAAACGACGTCGTTTCGGGGTTAGTAGACGCAAACGCGAATGACTCAAGGAATTCATTATCTATAATACACATAATCATTATTTAATAATACACAGAATGTTTACCTAGAATACACAAAATGTTTGCCCAGAATACACAGAATATTGACACAAAATACACAGATGTTAGTGGACGCGAATGACTCCAGGGAATTCATTATCTATAATACACATAATCATTATATAGAATACACAGAAGGTTTGCCTAGAATACACAGAATGTTTGCCCATAATACACAGAATATTGATGCCCATAATACACAGAACTCATCCTCCTAACATTCGAATGCACAAACACATCACAACTTGTGTTAATAACATGAATACACAGAATATTTACACAAAATACACAGAACTCATCCTCCTAAACATTCGAATGCACAAACACGTCACAACATGTGTTACTAACATGAAATCACAACATGTGTTACTAACATGAATACACAGAACGGTTGCCTAGAATACACAGAATGATTGCCTGGAATACACAGAATATTAACATAAATACAGACCGGCCGAAACGGGAAACGTGATTTAAAAAAAAAACGAATGATTAGTTTACAATGCTGAAAACGACGTCGTTTAGGTACGTGGTGCACATTGCTATGTGCACCATGGTGCACAGTATAATTTGCCACTTCTTTCCCTGGAGTTTATATAAAGTCAGCCCACAACAGCTCTTCTATTTTTGGCCCAACCTGGGCAGTTCGGCCCAATCGATTTATCCAGCCCAGCCTAGTAAGAAAATCAAGGCAATTTATTGTTTGGACCATGATCCATATAGCTATGTGGATTATGAATGCAATATACATTTTTAATATATTAAAAGTACATTATTTGTGTATTGAATGTATATTATTTGATACTAGTATTTCTTTTTTTGATTTTTCAATACTAGGTGGCGAGACAATTCACCGTAGACCACTCAAATAATTTACATTTTTAGTAGAGTTCTACTATATATGTATACTTCCAAATTCTACCGTGTCACTTTTACTTTCAAATGTGACAAACAGTGATATGTTATTTGCATTATGTGGGTTTCGTAAAAAAATGTTTACATCAAGAATTTGAGAGTACATGGGAATAGAAAATGAAAGTCTACATAGCATTTTCTTTTTAAATATATCGAATGTTTACTTTTAGTACATTGAATGTTATTTTTTTAAGGTTTATTTTTAGTCACATCCAATTAGTATTGTTAGTATAGAGTATATGTTCATATTTTAAACATGATCCATTAATCCTTATACCAAGTATACTTTCAAACCCATGTAGACTCATTCAAAAATTGTTTGATCCTCCCATTCTTACCACCTATAATTTTTATTTTAACATTTTTACATACAATATCCGATATATATATTTACTATATTGAGACTAATCGCTCATATTGCACCTGCAAAGTTTACTCTTACATTTTATAATAATTTTCACCCCTTATAATTTAAAATGTGAGAATAAAAAGAACCCAGAGTAATGGTTTAGTGAATGAGAAGCCTTGCCTGCAGAGGCAACATGGATGTCCGATTCTTGAATTTGGATTATGCTTTTTGTACGCAGAAGTATATAGTTTGGTGCAGGGACGAGTTCATGAAGTCTAGAATATAGTTCAGCAAAATTGAAAATTTGTGAAAAGAAAAAGACAATTTGTGAAAAGATAAGGAGAGATACGTGGCAGTTGCTTTCCAGATCAGCAGTTCGTAGATGAACATGTTGTATAGTTGAAAAGGGAAGATTTTGTGAAGTGGTAGTTGTGAATACTTGTGATCTTCAATTCATTCGTCTTTCGTACGTAGGTGTCAATGGATTCTAGTCGTGTTCTTGTTGGTGAAACCACCGAATCTTTGCTACCTAGATTTGACACGCGGGATGCTGACCTGGCGGCATGATGCTTGAAAACCGGTAAGCTAGCTACTTTCTCCTCCACGTGGTCCAATAACATATCGCCATCTTTACGTTTAAGTTCCTGTCAATGAACTAATCACAAGTGAACAGCTGGTTTCTAGTACCAAGTGGGACCTAGCAAAGTCAAAGTGAACAACTGAAACTTTGAGTCATTGACCTTGCCACTTCTTAATTTCAATTTGATATTGTTTTTTTTTTTTTTCATAGTTTTGATCTTTGAATTCAAATTTAATAGACTTGACCCCTTGGTGGTTCCTTATAAAATGCTAGCACAAAATGAATTCTCACTTTAAATAGTTTTCACTTCAAACATTTTATGTTCTTTTTGAATTGTATCAATTCCAAGCACTATCACCAATGTTAAAGACACCCAAATCAAAACTCTAACTCTATCATAAAAGTCAGCTCAAAAGCGCAGATTTGGACTCAATTAAATATCACTACACAATCTGTTATAAAATTGATATGAGATTGTAAAATCCTTTTATAAAGAGATAAAATAAAGTGATACGTACGTTTTTAATAAAATGTAAGCAATAAAAAGTTACGGAGCACATTTTTAATAATTGATAAATCAAAACTGATTGTTTTTCAACTCCATAACCAAAAGTGATTGAAGAAAAAATACGGAGTATATAATAGTGAACTAACCAAATATGTAATTTCTCTTTTTTAAATACAACATTTTTATGAACCAACGTCAAACATATTATAGGGAGATATATTAGCTATAAGCCTACAACTACCCATATATATACATAACCAAAAGAGGTAGCAAGTATTGTAGGTTGTGGTTAAATGCCATGCATTGAGTAAGCTGAGTTGGTCGAAAGCAATGGGTGAAGCAATCATCCACACAAAAGACAACGTAACTAATTAATTGTTTGCAATTTGATCTACAAACTACTGTACCATACTGCCTTATTTTACTTCCAATTTAAGGCAATTCAAGTGGCCTGCATTTTTTAAGTTTTGGAAAAAAAAAATATGTATTTATATTTGCATTTACATGTTGCATGTATATATATATATATATATATTATAACAAATGTTACAAAACTTCTTTAGATAAATGGTTCATTTTCATTTATCACATACCTAATATCAAAAGGTACAGTGCTAGATTTGTTGATGTCAATGATTATATTTAGAAAAGTGACATCAACTACAGTAAGACATTTTTATAGTTTTCAAGGGCTCGTTGAGGACTGTGTTGGCGTTGGTTGTTACGTTCATTATGATTTATTTAGAGCTTCAGCAAATGGATCCGAGGTAAAGATTGCGAGTTTTTATTAATGGTGATTTAGAGGAAGAAAAATATAGGGATATATGGATGAGGTGGAAGCTAAGGAGGATCTATATATCTTTGACTTTTCCAATGAAAAAAAAAATATAGTGCAGATATAGTAATGAAATGCACGAGCTTCCTCACCTGCACGTCCAAAAGATACAAAACTAATTAATAATATTTCATCAACTCAACATATATCATATCATATCCTTGCAAGCTTAGCTGGTTATATCTCACTTTAATTTGTTTCCCTCACGAGACCCTATACTATTTAACCCCCCCTCTCTCTTCCCATTCATTTCCACACCGCCAACATTATATTAACCAAAACATAAATCCTCAAAAACAACAAACAACCAAGAAACTTATAATAATGTCATGTCCTTGGCTTCTCATCCTCCTTCTCCACTTCCTCCTCCTCCTAACTCCCTCCGGTGTGGCGGCCACCGCGAGGCCACCCGGGGGGACGAGGTACAATAAGGGGCCCGGGACGGTGATGATGAATTCGTTTAAACCTGAGGTCGGGAGTGAAAAGACCACGACGGGGTTTAAATTCCGTGGGGGCGAGGGCGTGGAGGAGTGCATGCCGAAAGGGTTCCGCCGCTCGTCGGCGCCTAGCCGGTACATAAACTATCACACGCTTGGTTCCTCATCGCCGGCGTGTTCTTCCGGCAAGAACAAGGGTAAAGCTCCATGAAAATGTGGTTACGTTGCATGGCGGTGCTAATTAGTCTCCCTTAGCTTGTCATCATTATGTATATTTTTTCTTCTTTACTTTTTTTTTTTAATTATATCCATATAATGTAATTAATTAACGGCAATAAAATAATATATATGGAATATTTGAATCCATGCAGACACAATGCCCATTGCCCACAAAATTTATTAACTTATATATCATGATTGTTTATTTTTAAATCTATTTTTACATTATATTATTACATATATGCTGCCTTTGTGTGTGTCTATAGTATAAACTCTTTTTAGCTATATAAAGACGACTCAACTCATTCCGACCTTCTCTCATCGGTCTATAGTGCATGTTATATATATATATATATGCTCCTGGCTTGCAGTGTACATTCTTGATGAGGCATTGTAAGGATCGGCCAGATTACTACATCTCATATAATAGTTTATGTCAAGTTAATTAAGGTTGTCATCACTCGATTTAAATTTATATAATTTGAAGGTTTTTTTTATTTGTATATACACAAAAGGAAGTCTATATACATGGTGTATGCCTGTGTATCACATGTGTAGTGTACTCCTAATCTTTGAATATAATTTCTTCTTTTTTTTTTTTTTGGTAAAAAAATGATGAATTTTAAAATTTTTGAAATATGTGGATGTAGTCAAAACAACACTTATATATATATATATATATATATATATATATATATATATAGTCTTCTAGTTCTAGCTACTTCCTTCTAGCTTGGATTTACTGTGCCTAATGCCAACACGATCTCGTGAATGTTACATTATAATATTGCTGCCAAGTCCAATTGAAATTATCAATTGTTTCTATGACGTATTATAATAATTAATTAATAAATGTTTTTTTTGACACAATTAATTAATAAATGTTAAAAACTCATTTTAAATAAGTATATATACTACGTCAGTTTAGCTTGAAAAAACTTTAAAATAAATTTTAGGGAAAATGGTCAAATAGGCCCTCGAACATTTCATAAGGAGTCAATTAGGTCCATGAACTTTTAAAACTTGCAATTAGACCCTCAAACATGTCAAAAAAAGGCAACGAAGCCCACGAACAGGTAATTGACCTGTTATAACAGGTCATTTGGATTTTCCGGCGACCTGTTCGTGGGCTTCGTTGCCTTTTTTTGACATGTTTGAGGGTCTAATTGCAAGTTTTAAAAGTTCATGGACCTAATTGACTCCTTATGAAATGTTCGAGGGCCTATTTGACCCTTTTCCCTAAATTTTAACATGATAAAATTGCATACTCCAAGAATATAATAATTAGAATAATAAATAATTTTAATTCTGTGACTTTAATTTTATTTAAGGTTATAGTCAATGGGTGTATTATACATGTCAAATTACATCATAGGACTATCATCTTCTTTTCAAATTTAGTCATTTTAATCCTAATGTCCAGTAAGAACTTTGGTCATGTACACTTGTATAAAACCGCCTCACGGATCATGAGACGATTGGTCAATATGCAAAAGTAATATTTATACTAACAAATGTAATATTAAATCAAGAATAAAATGTTTGTAACTTATAAGTGCAACATTACTTATAAAGAAAAATATAATACTTTTATATTTTGATGTAAAAATATTATTTTTTTCATCAAAAGTATTTTTTTTATAAGTAATGTTGCATTTATAAAGACAAATATAATATTTTTGATGAAAAATATAATACTTTTATATTTTGATGTTTAAAATTTACATTTTTCAATATATGTAATAAATATTTTAGTCATGATTTAGTATTATATTTGATAATAAAAGTATTACATTTCATCTTGATTTGACATGTCTCACGATTAAAATTCGTGAGATGATATATTACACAAGTTTTTGCCTAAGAAATTGAATGGGTATATTATAATGGCTTTCTTACGAGGAAAGACAAATAAAAGAATTTATTTTTGTCTATATTTTTTTCCAAACTTCTTCTTAAAAAATTAGAAGAAAAAAAAAAAGAAATTGCGCCTGGAATTCTTTTCCAATTTCCACTAACCGAATTTTCCTCTGAAAATCAACCAGAAAAAGGAGAAAAGAAAAGAAGAAGTACGGATTAGTTCAGATCGAAAAGGAAGATCATCCCCAAACCCCTTTCTCCTATCTCATAGATCTTCTAAACCTCTATCTCAGGTCATCACCGTGTGTATATATCTCTCTCTTTATAGATCGACGTACGGAATCGGGCAGGACATGGGTTGCTCCTCTTCGGTTCCAGGTAATTCCAACACCCAAACCCTAAATTTGTTGTCTGGTGTTAAATTTCTTGAATTTTAGATGAAAAAATGAAATTGATCAGCTGAATTTATGTTGCAGTATCCTAAATTCCCCTCAAAGGGGACCACTCACATAATTCTCTGATAATTGAGCCTTCCTTTTATAATCAGTGAATTGTTGTTTATGGTTAAGTGATTCTCGGTTTTTTGAGGTGCAGATAGGAGTTTGGGACAGAAAGGAGGACTTAATCCTGAAAGTGCTGCCACAAATGATCCTAAAAATCTTCGGGTGAAGGTATATTTCGGAGTTTAATTTTTATTTATTTATTTATTTATTTGCATGTTTAACTGTTAGATTATTGATTATGAGAAAGAAGTCAAATAAGAAGAATATAAGATTACAGCTTTAATCTTTGTGGATATAGTGTTTACTTGTCAAAAGGAAGATGTTTTCATAACCATGAAGCTAAGGTATGTTGAGGAGCTTGCGTTGTTTTGCATGCACTGTATTGGAGAATTTATTATGTACATCTAAAAAAAATTGAGAATTTACTTGGCAAATAAAGTAGAAAAAGGTATAGTAATGGTTCACTTGTCGACTAGAAAGAATGATTTTGAGAATTAAGAAGCTATGTGGTTGTGGTGAATATTGATTTATAATTGTAAATTAGATGTGATCTGACAAGTTATATTAAACTGTTGTCTCATGGAATAGTATTCCTAACTTATATTAAGTGATAAGTAATGCAACTCTCAGTTAACGAAATATTAAAACCCATTGCTTACCTTCAAATGGCTATGATAGCCAGAAAACTAAAAATTAGGGATTGATCTGAGCTTTACTAAAGTTTTTTATGTCTTTGACATAATTATGTTACAAGCATCTTATGGAATTGTATCCCTAAGTTAAATTAAGTGACAAGTAATGCAACTCTCAGTTTTGTAATTAATGAAATATTAAAATCCATTGCTTACCTTCAGATGGCTATGATGGTAGAAAACTAAAAATTAGGGATTGATCTGAACTTTACAAGTTTTTATGTCTTTGTCATAATTATGTTATACAGACAATGAAAACACAGGCTTACTAATGTTTTCTGCATTGCCACACGTAATCTTCCCTTACCATGATCTTTGCAGCTCGTACTTTTGGGTGATTCTGGTGTTGGAAAAAGTTGCATTGTTCTGCGTTTTGTCCGTGGTCAATTTGATCCAACCTCAAAGGTAAGGCTATCCAGTGATGTATGCCAGTAAGGCAGTAAGAACCTCCCTTTCTTTCTTTAGCCTCTTTTAATAAATTAGCCCTCTTTTGGGTTGACCTCTAAATACATATTATGTATCTCTTGTCTTCTGAACACTATGAAATTGAGTAGCAAATGTCTGAACAATAAATCTTTTGATGGTTTTAGGTGACTGTCGGGGCTTCTTTTCTATCTCAGACAATAGCCTTGCAGGATTCTACTACAGTTAAGTTTGAAATTTGGGATACTGCTGGTCAGGAAAGGTAGTGTTTTGACTCTAATCTCTCTTAAGCACCACTTAATTTCCTTAAGGAGAAAATAGAAAGGGAAAAGAAATAGAAGCTCTTTTAATTTGATAAGGACTAATACAG
>CM008339.1:13552305-13566691 GCA_002525835.2 Ipomoea batatas
CTCTTCTATTTGTACGACACAAGGTTTGTTGTTGGCTTGTTTCCCTTTCACGAGTAGTTTTTATTCAAATGCAATCTATTGCTTGGAATTTACCCTTTTTCTTCATCTATGTTGCCTCCTCAATTCTTGCAGTTCCCCTTTCTGTTTAAGTAAAAAAGATTGTTGTTTGGAGATGTAAATGCCCGCAATGTGAACTAGGATTTTAGTTTTAAACCGATGCTTTATGATTCCCGAACTTTGTTTCTTGTGTCTCTGGCAAACTAACTCTTCACTAGGAGTCTTAGGAGTTGTTAAGTAATCAAAATTTGCAGGTGACACAAAAAAAAAATAATCTTGTGAGATTAATAAGTTCTTTGATCTTGTTGGGGGATTCAATTTAGATAGCCTGCTTTATATTCCTTGTTTCCCAGGAAACTTCTTCACACTGACATGAGACAAGAGGAAACGATTAACCATTTGAAATCTGTGGTGGGGGATGCCATGATTAGCTCCGAGACTGAGCTCGCTCCTGCTGAAGTAACCGCGTGTTTACCAACTCCTCTTCCACCCCCGCTTACAGAAAGCATGTTTAGCTTCGAGATGTATGATGGTCAGTTTAGTGGGGTTCCTTTTGCAGACGCTGTTTCTTTGTTGGTTGACAACAAACTCAGCCGCTCCCACACGTTGCTTCAAATATCCTGCCGGGATCAAAAAGGTCTCATCTATGATATCATGCGTGCGCTCAAAGGTTACAACTACCAGGTTAGAGTGTTAGACGTTCTCTCTTATAATCCGTGGTTAATTTTGGTCATACGAATAGTTTATCAGATCGTTTTTAATCAGGTCTCTTACGGGCGATTCTTTACAAATGGAAAAGGATATTGTGAGGTGGACCTATTTATAATGCAAGATAGGAAGAAGATACTTGACCCTGAGAAGCAAAACACTCTGTGTGCTCGATTGCGCTCAGATCTTGCCTGTCCACTCCGGGTGGACGTGTTTAGCAGGGATAATGCAACCGAGATCTTAGTAGCCAATCCCGTTGAATTGACTCGTAAAGGGCGCCCCCTCTTGTTCTATGACATCACCTTGGTTCTCAAGAGGCTTAACATCTACATCTCTTCGGTACCATTGCCCTACTCCTTCCTCTCTTGCTACTCGTCTCAACAAAACAAAACACTTTTCTGCATTTTATATTTAACTCGTGCAGTGTATCACAGGGCGTTATAATAGTGACAGTCTAGTTCGATCTGTGTGTGATTTGTCTCGGTCTAATAACCAAAAACACTAAACGCTTTCCAATCTCATTTTCCCCGCCCTTCCCAGGTGGAGACGGGCAGGCATCGGGTTGATGACCGCGAGTGGGAAGTGTTCAGGATCGTGGTCGATGAATCAGACAGCTCCAACTTGCCAAGGTACAAGATCAAAGAATGTGTGAGGAACATGTTGATGGGCTGGGACGTCTTGGAGCAACCTTAAAACCCGAGGTAAACTTAAAAATCGAGGTCAGAATCCCATCCACCCGCACCCAACAGAGGATCATCCCCAAGTTCAGCATACATTTTCTATCATCTCTCCTCCATTCCTCTTCTCCTTGTACACATTTCCCATTTTCGCACCATTAGCACTCCCTTCCTGGCTCCCTGCTATCAGTGACTGAACCGCTATCGCGAATTTTGTACACGCTAAGCGTCTGCCGGGGCCTGCTGTTAGTCTGTTGCATCCTCCAAACATCTGTAGCCATCTCTAGCTGGGCACAGAATATCTTCACGGATGTTGTAATATGTAAAGTCATCTATGAGAAGTGACTTTATACTTTGTAGTTTGGCATTTGTTATCTTCAGAGTATTCTAACAGGCTAGCAAGTATTGGAAATTCATTTCCTTTTACTAAAATGTAACTCATGTCAAATCTTTTTGCATCAAATCATGTATCGTGACTTATATAAATATTTTTCCGTACATATCTAATATCTTTATATTTATTGTTTACTTTTTATAATTGTCGATTTTACAACTGCAATAGTCGAGGTACGATCGACACAACGCTAAAATGAATAATAAGCGAAGAATTTTTTTATTGCTTTTAGGGAGCTAAAAAATCGAACGCCAAACACCCCTTTTTAAGGTTGGGCATTTATACACACTTAAGACATGCTAGAACCCCAACATGTGTCTCCAAACCCACCTATATAAGGCGCTGCTCAAGGGAGGAAATTTTTGACAATTTTAACTACCTTAGACGCTCCCGACCTAATCACATCTATCACCAGCCTTTATCTCCCGAAGCCCAAAGAATCAATCATAGAACCACTAGACTAAAATGATATTTCACTGACCATGTACATATATAATTAACCAAATCAAATAGGAAACGAACCCTAGCATTAACTCTATGACAAATAAGCCACATTCATGTCCGTTTGACTCCTTTTGGCCTAGAGAGGCCGAACACTTTGTAGCCGGTTCTAAGTCTGACTATATGTCATAGCTTGATTTGGGAACTTTTTAAAAAGTGTAGACAAAAATCACAAAATAGGGAAAGTTATGAAGAGTTGACAAAAGGAAAAAAAAAAAACAAAACAAAACAAAAAAAACAATTACAATGATATTGCCATTGTCATCTTTATTGCTTGAAAATTCACTCGAGCCAAATTCAAGCACTGATCCAGCTACCCTAACCTATGCATGACGATTATGGGACTGCAAAAATATCACTATCCTTAGTCTTCATCATCAACACTCAGCAATATGTATACACAAACACAAGCTTTGACGAAAGAAATTTCAGAAGCTTTGACCATAGAAATTTCAGCAAAACAAAAAAATTCATCCTCTTCTGATTTTGCTTGCGTGCACGCCTTANGTCCCGCATTACACCATTCCACACGTTTGGAATTCTGTCGTAAATATTTCTATAAAACTAATCCAAATTTAATTCAGTCACTTATTCAAATTTACGGACTCTCTCACCTTACTGAAGTCTAAAAAATTAATACTAATTACTTCGTGTCATTAGATCACAACGTCATTAACATTAAAAATGTAAAGTTAATTGCTTTAAAAATGATAAAATCTATTTTAAATACAATAAAAATGATTGGGACTAGTCTGGGTATACCATCGTCATCGAACACAAAAATGTAGGCAGCCAACCACGTGGCGGCGTCTGGTGTCGCATGTGGATAGCAATTCCCGTTCCGATTTCTTCTCCTCGGTGGACCCCACCGGTTCTCCAATCACAGAGGAGATTCCCGACGAATCTTCCATTTCCCCTGTGATCTTCTTCCTCTCCAAATTCAGTCCAAATATCGCGCGCCCATATAAAGTTGTTGTCCAGTTTACAGAGCTAACTGAAAGAGAAGAAGTTGTGAAGATAGTATGAGAGCTTTGAATTCGCAATTTGTTTTGATTAACGTTCAGAGCTCATGGAGCTCCGCTAAGCAAATACCCATCTCAGCTTTTGCATACCTGCACACCTCTCGGCCGGGCTCCCCAGCATTCTCTGAGGAATTCCGTCGAACATGTCGTGGGCGGAACAGGAACACAATCTCATCGTCGATTCAGTCGCCGGAAATTAGGAGGCCGAGGGACCGGACCACCCGCGCGAATTGGTTGAAGTCGATTTCGACTACCTCGCCGTCGCCGTCGACGTCGAGTTCTCAGGATGCGCCGGTCTCGGACATGGACTTGTTCCTTCAGATTGTGCCCTCGAGGATGAGAAATGAGCTCGTTAGGCATGAGGAAATCGGGGAGTTAATTGAGATAGTCATGGATTTGGGTAGGAAGCCGCTTGCACGGTTTCCGTCCGGAGATTGGGTGGTTTCGGATCAGCCTGTGAAGCTTGAGGATCTACGCCATGCCATCTCAAAGGTCATTTTTATACTAAAATATATGCAATTAGCAGCTAGTGCTTTCTTAAATGATTTTCTAATCAATAAAGCCCTGCAATTTGTTTGAGATCAACCAATCATGAAAATAATAACATAAAGATATTGCTTTTGAAGAAGCAACAAATCGAATTTCTTGCCCAAAAGGCAAAATTCCCATGCCCTACATCCTGGCCTGTGGAGATGTAAATTAAGGTGACTTAGGACCGCTTTGGAGATGTAAATTATGGTGACTTAGGACCGCATTAGATCATTTAGATGAGAGAGAGAGCGTGCCATGCCCACAAAAAGCTCACCACATTGGGTGTAACTCTCACAGTGCGACTATTAGGACTTAATCCTTAATCCTTATCCACAATTTACCACCAAGAACCAACTGAGCTGTCTGTGCTGAATTTCTTGGTTATATTTATGATGTATGCTTGATAGAGACTTTAGAGTAAAATAATAAGAAGTGTCTTGGTTATATTACATGGATACATGTTGATCATTCACACACATTAAATATACATATTATGGATGGATGCTTGTAAGTAATTTTTCATACAGAGTTTACTTAAAAAATAGTTAACTCTTTAGGTTGGTGATTTCTCTGATGACAACCGTTCGGGTATTGACAACTCCCTGCATCGCATAAGTGCTATCCGTAACCGTAAAATGCAAATCATTGGCCTTACATGCCGAGTTGGTCGAGCTGTATCAGGAAGTGCTGAGATCATACGAGACTTGATTGAAGGAGGAGGTTCCATATTAGTTATAGGGCCTCCTGGAGTTGGCAAGACTACGTTAATCAGGCATGAATATTCTAATGGTTTACTTTTTTTCTATCTGTAATGCATTTCATTACAGATTTCTGCAGCCTTATCATTTTACCTATTTTTCGAAACTGGGGGAGTGAGGTACTAGTGTACGAATAGTAAATGATGCTGAGGCTCTATAAGTGCAGAGAAATAGCACGGATGCTGGCAGATGACCAAAAGAAACGTGTTGTTATTGTTGACACATCGAATGAGATTGGGGGTGATGGAGATGTTCCTCATTGTGGAATTGGCCTTGCAAGAAGGATGCAGGTTCCAAATGTCAACATGCAGCACAATGTGAGTTGTGAACTTAGTATTTTGGCTTTTGCTTTGTGCAGCTTGAATCTGTACCAATCTTCTTCTGCCGAATATTTATTCATCCGGTTATGTCCAAGCAGGTGATGATTGAGGCAGTTGAAAATCATATGCCTCAAGCTATTATAATTGACGAAATTGGAACGGAGCTTGAAGCATTGGCTGCCAGCACAATTGCTCAGAGAGGTGTGCAGCTTGTTGGAACTGCTCATGGAACCACTATTGAGAGCATTATAAAAAATCCCTCTTTACAGCTTCTTGTTGGTGGCATAGAGGTGCATGTCCTGTTTGTGTTGTTTTAACTTCGTCTCTGTTTACTTTTAACTGCAATAAGCCAATAACATGTATGCCAGGGAGTTCTGGTATTACCTTTGTTTATTGTTCCTGTCTTGTAGTTTACATAAGATATCAATACCATTGTTCCTGTTGTATTAACTTTTTTTCTAATTTGGAAACAGAGTGTTACTCTTGGTGATGAAGAAGCAAGGAAAAGAAAAGTGCAGAAAACAATTCTTGAGAGAAAAGGACCGTCTACATTTACATGTGCTGTTGAAATGATATCAAGAACTGAGTGCCGTGTTCACCATAGATTAGATGCAACTGTGGATGCCATTCTTGCAGGTAAATTGGGTACTTATTGTCCCGTTGAAAATTTTCCCAGTTTATTCTTAAAGTTTTTCCAATGCGGGTTGTACTTCTCAAACTTATTGTGACCAGTGGCTTGATTCTTTTCTGGACCTAGGAAAATCTCCACTCTTTGAAATCCGCCAGGTGGAAGCTGAGTTGAATACGTCAATGAAGTCTTCTTCATCTACTCAAGAGGACCATGCTGATGTATCTAAGCTAACTGACAATAAAGTAGACAAAGAAGATAGCAGAATACTTGATACAGTGAATAAAGACTATTATCTGCCCTTTGCTAATGATAACAAAAATGTTAAATTTGAGTCTGATGATGAAGACGAAGATAATCCCAAGTCCAAGAAATCTGGTACAAATGGACCTCTTAGTAAGAGGACCTCCCCTCTGTATGTATACACTCACAAGGTAAATATTATGCACTTTTTGTACATTAATTTACAAGAACGGCTATGATTCTACTTTTCTCATTCTCTGTGATTCATACTTTTGGGAATAAAGCGTAAGTAAATCTCTGTGTTATTTTTCTTCTTTGCATTTATTATTTGAATCTGCTGTTAGAAAATTGTAAGCTGTTGCTAATTATGGTTAGAGGTAATGGAAATTGAATCCATCTTTCCATGGCTGCTTTCAGATTCAAGAAGCTGATTTATTAGAAGTGACCACTGCTATGGGGCTTGAAGATGAAATAGACGCAACTGATGATATAGGTGCTGCAGATGCTATACTGGCTACTAGTACTGAAATGAAGCAGAATCCTTGGATCCGCAGTGTTGCCAAATTTCACCAAGTGCCTGTGTTTGTAATCAAGGTGCCTTTTCTTCCTCCTTCCTGCCTTTTCCCATTATTCGTTGTGCATCTCTCAGGGAAAGTAGGATGGTGTTGCATTTTACAATTTCCTGCTTGTTGGTTAATTGCAGTCAAATACAATGGCACAAATGGTGAAGGCGGCCCGTATGATTCTTGGAATGCATTCATCTAGCACAAAACAACCACTCAAAAATGCCTTCGATATTGAAATTGAAGACGATGCACCAAAAAGAAAACCAACTCTGGAGGAGATTGATGCCTTGGAGGTGCACCTCTTTAACCTTTCAGCACATTATATTTTAAATTTGCATTCAACTTATCACCGCTTTAACCATTTCATTTGATTTTACACTTTTTTTTTTTTTGAAAATGATTTTACACTTGGTGATATTAGAAATAACTGCTGCTGGGGGCAACCCAGCCAAGTTGGTTGGACTGTTGGCTTGGTAACCACAAGGTTCCAAGTTCGACTCCCTGTGGGAGTGGCCTATTGGCCTTCTTGGTTTGAGACTTTGAGCTGGTCAACTATGGACAACCTAGGCTGGTTTACTTCCTTGGGATCCTTTGCTGGCTAATGTCACAAGGCAGTGTTTACCTAGTGTACACCCTCATGGCCTCAAGTAGTGGTTGCGAGTTTCCTTCGTCCCTCAAAAAAAAGAAAAAAGAAATAGCTGCTGTTTTAAACATGTTGAACCATTACAAAACACTCAATCCAACAGTAATTGCATGATTTGCATCACTGCCCTTCTCGCGTGATTGTAGAAACAATATTTATTTTCTTTTTGGGGTGCAAAATTAAAGTACAAAAATGCAACAAGGTGATGATTGTGGAATTGATCAACCTCAAAGCAGCCATTTGCCTCAGTGTTTACACTTTACATACTTACAGTCAGTTCAAACATGAAGCTAAAGTATTTGATGCTCCGGGGCTTAAATTACTCAGTCTTTCTTAGATTATAGCGACAGATATAACATTATTCGTGCTCAAAGTCAGCTAATTTAAATTGTGTCATCACATCACAGGAAGTTCGGCTTGCAATCGAGTACATAGTGATACCTGGTGGCGAGCCAGTGGAGCTCCTTCCAAGGCGTTCTGAGATAGTAGCCCAGCAAGTTAAGCTGGTAGAGAGCTACCAGTTGGCTGTAGAGAATTCAGGTACTGAACTCAACCCCAGGCTGCAAATCCTTCCTCAAAAACTAAACAAGGCTTCAGTGAAGCACTCTAAATCTCATTCAAGCCAGTCTATAAGTTCCGGCATCTCATTCACTACCGGCACCGGAGGTGCTACCGTTGCTCGGCTGCCATTGTTACCGGAATAAGTCAAGTCTCTAATTGTGAGACAATTCCATATTCAATGACACGTTTGAAACGGTGTACAGTTGTATGTGTAAATGTGTATGTCTTATGTAAACTTAACATTTATTTGATGATCAAGTGTAAATCATTACCTTGTTTTTGTTTTTGTTTTTCTTTTTAATAATACCGATTTTTTTTTAATAATACCGAAATTAAAAGTGTATAGTGTATATAAAATGGTTAACTAGACACTGCATAACATTTGTCTTTCTGGAAAATTGTATTGCAATATACCTTCTTAACTTAATTTTTTTTTTAAGTGTAGTTATGGTATGATATATTAATATTTTAATAATATTAATATATCATTTACAAAATAGAGAACTCTTCAATTATGGTATATTATAATTATATGATATTTTTTTGTTTTCAAAAAATAATTATATGATATTTTTAACTTTTTTACATCTTCTTCACTATTTTTTAGTGAGTGTAAACTTATAGGGTATTGTTATTTTTGCCTAAAATTAAGTTAGGCTACATTCCAAAGACCTTGTGGTCAAGCGGCATAGCTGTTTCGATTCTCAGTGGGGATGTTGATTCTTTGTGCTTCAGTAGGTTGAGAAAAGTATGTATGAAATCTCACTTTTTATAATGGGGGTGTTTGGCAAACGGCTGATAGCTGGTTGGTTTAGCTAGTAGTTGATGGTTGATTGTGTTAACTGGTTTGACCAGCTGGTTGTATTAGCTAGTTATAAAAAACTGTTTGGTAAATTAGCTGTTTACTAGTAGCTGATTGAATTTAAAATGACATTTAAGGGTATTATTATTATTATTATTATTATTATTATTATAATAAAATAACAAACACACCACCTATTTAAAAGTAAATCCCATTGATTTTAAAGGATAAAATAGTCAATATACCCATTGTTCCCAACCAGCTGCTACAAAAAGCTACATTCATTAGCTTTTCAATTTTCAGCTTATTGACCCAATAAGCCAAGGCCAATAAGCCATTTACCAAACACTTCAAAATAGCTTATTGGTTGGTCAAAAAGCTAAACTTGGTCAAATAAGCTAAAATTTGGCTTATAAGCCAATAACCAAACACCCCCAATATAATGAAATATTATACTTTTCCGTATACATCAAAACTTATATGTCATTAAATTAGTTAGCGGAAAAAATGACATTTTAAGTGGCCATTTTGTGGTACAATTAAATGTATTGTGGACCAAGTGGGTCCACATCTAATTGTGTCGGGTCAATGTGGATTCGAGTATGGATAATGGGTGAATGAGATGGAATTTGTGTGTGGAAAAAGCGCGTGTGAGAGAAAACCTCTATGCTATACAAGTTAAGTAGTCATAAAAGGACCTTGGTACAAATAGTGGGGCAAATCTTATTTCCCAACCAATTGGGACAAAAGCTACATAAGCTTTTTCATACACAAATTTTATCTCAAATGGGTCTACTTTGAAAACCAACTTCTCATTTACTCATTATCCATTTTGAGCGTATAATATATCTATCTTTTCGTCTAAATACGAAGAACCCTAATCCACATTAACCCAACCCAAATAGAATGTGATCCCCACTTTTAATTGTACCACAAAATAACCACTTAAAATGTCATTTACGCCATTTTTTTCAATAATTTCCTGGTTTATTTCTTTTGTGGATTTTTCTATTTTCTCCATTTTCTTGGGTTTTCGAGAATTATATCCAATAGTTAGCATTATGTAATGAAATAAGTTTATATATATATATATATATATATATATTGCTACTTAATATTGATAGATATATTAAGTAGATTAGTGGTAGGTAATGATGGTGGTGGATAATTGTAGTAATAAAGGGAGATGGGTGTTTAGTCATTGTCGGGTCACATTTATTAGGTGTTTTCGCATGAGATTGGGGATACATTAAATCAATACTTTTATAAATTTTAAAATAATAAATTTTAAATAATTTCTATGGGATCTTCTTTAGAATTATGTAGATTTTGCAAGAGTATAAAAGTTTTATATCATAAATATTTAATTATTTTTATTAAAAAGTTATTAAAACTCTAAAATGAATACGGAGTTACAAATTTTTATTGATTTTTATTAATATTTATTATTTACATTTTACTTTTCTTTCAAAAATTTTTATGATATATCATATATTTTTATAGACCTTAAATGAATTTATGTATTGCAATAGAAAAAAATCAAATTTAGTTGCCACAAAAATAATTTATTACCAATTTAAATAGAATATTAAATTTTAATGATAAATAATATAATGTTAAGAAAAAGTTTATTATACAATATTTTTCAAAACTAGAATACTCAAATGTGTAGCTATAAGGAAATGGCTTTCCTCATTTGTGTCCGCTGGTAAGTATAGGAGAACTCTATAGAGTTTTGACCCCAAAAAATGTGTAGAGTTTAGGTGTGAATGGAAAATGGTTTGTAGTGTAAAAGTAGGTAAAAAATAAAAATAAAAATTGTAGAGTTTAGGCTTGGAACAAGTTTAGAGCAAATTATATTGTGAACCACTCATAAATGTTTATTTTTAGCATATTGAATTGAATGTTCATTTATAAGTATTATACTTATAATTAAATGAACATTTAGAGGGTGTTAAGGAATTACAATTACATGGGAAAAGAATAATGTGTGAATAAAGTGTTAATTTAAATTCCAGTGTTTGGTTTGCAGGAATAAAATTACTGAGAATTTCAATTCTAATATTTGGTATACATAGGAATTAAAAGGGAATAAGTAGTATAAAGTCCATAATGCTCATACTTATTATTATTATTATTATTATTATTATTTAAAACATTGTATAAATAAACTCTATAATTGCATAATGAAAATAATAAAATATATAAGGGAGTTTCGAGAAAACATATTTGGTTGAGTTTGGCCTACTAATTGACGTTCTGTGTTAAAAGTAAAGAAGAAGACACACTATAATCAAAAGGGAGAAGTCAAACATCAAATTTAGGTTAAAAATAGAGGGATAATTTTAATTTCCGTGGAATTGCAATTTCTTCCAACCAAATGAAACAATTTGCTGGCCTTCATAATTATGTGGGAATTAGGTGGGAATGAAGTTGTAATTCCCTTCGCTCCAACCAAACCCCCTGTTAATATACTAAAAATGAAACTTCAATATACTAAATTAAACATGTATATAAGTGGTTGACTTTACAATATGGACCACAGTCTACGGTATAATGACTAGAATTTGTAGAGTTGGCCAGGGGAAAAGTTTAGATGTATTTAGAAGATGAATTTTTTTTAACTATTTAGATAAGAGAGGAAAAGTTTACAAAAGTCGTAATATCAAAGAGCATATAAAATGTTCTATGACTTGTTGAATACCAATAGACTTTTAAAGATTTTAAATCGAATACAACTTGACTTTTAAAATTATTTAAAAGTCTGAATCAAACACAAATTAAATGTTTTCAAAAAAAAAAACACAAATTAAATATGTCATAAAAATCTTGGTCGAATACACGTTATGGACTGGCTGCCCTACTTGAGTTGAACCAAACCAATGGAAGGAAAGTGTACACAACAAAAATTGAGGTAGAATGTTGACACATAAACATCATATATATTAGTGTTAGGCAATAATAAACCAACATGGTTGGCGTGTTGGTTCAACACCTCGTTCCTTAAGTATGAGGTTGGGGGTTCAGCACCGTTGGAACGGAAGTTACCTTTGGGCAAAAAAAAAAAAAAAGTGTTAGGCAATAACTCAATACGTACTATTTATTCCATATGAGCATGTAACATGTTTTGGTGCTTTTTACTTTTTTGCTAAGTGCCCATTTTCTACTTTCTATATATAGTCTATACCTGTTATGATTAGTTTACTAAGTGGCCACATTTTAGTGATGGATAATGACATTTGCATTAAAATTTGTTCATCCAAATTGATCAAGTTAGTCCCTGAATTAATTAAATGAGGATAATGTTATATGGACCAGAACTTTTCAGCATTTATATATACACACACACCATGATTGGAGCCTTGGAGGCAATATTTTTTTCTTGTTCTGGTAGTCCGTTGTATGATCCACACATTTTATTGTAGCAAATTATTCTGTGGATCCGGGTTCACTTTGCAAAGTGAATCCGGGGTACAGTTCAAAAATACACAATTTACCTATTAAATGTTTACAATTTACCTTTTAAAAATTCACAATTTCTGATAACCCTGTATTGTATTCACAAATTCCAAAACTTAAAAACACAATTTATATTCTAGAAGTTTACAATTTCAATACAAAAAACACACCATTTAGGGTCCATGGAATAACTAATTGTTTTATTGTTGGGTTATATTCGGTATATTGTTGTGGTGCTTTTCACTTTTTACTGAGTGGTTGGTAGTTAGTAGTGCCGTTTATGATGACGGGGACATAATGTAATACATTTGACGTCATAAGTGTTCCTATCATGGCTAGGAACCTAAAAGCTAAAGTGGCAAAGAATCTATGCTATGGTCCCTAATCCATTGCACCTTACTTCAATTTTGGGTTTGAGTTTGTATTCATTTGGTAAAAGATGCAAATGTTTACTTGTAATAATATTCCACTATTTTGGTATATTACGGTAGTATGCGATAGGGATATAAAATGCAAAATTTAAACATATTGAAAAGGAATGGGTATAAGTTAATTTATACTTTAAAACTTTTTTACCAACTAGTTTATAATTATGAAATTAATCTAACTAGCTTATAGACGTGTATTATATTATATATATATTAGTTACTCAATCTTTATAAAACGATGATATTTAAATCTAACTTTTTTCATCGTTTTTTTGTTTTTTGTTTTCATCGAATTTTTGTTTTCTATTTTTTCTTTTTCTTTTTAATTGACATGCAAAAATCTCACATTTTACATAAATTCATCATTCATTATTAAATGAACGAGTTTTAGGCACACATAATCTTGATATCTTTGGTCCATAAACCCACCAATTATACTTGAAACTAATTATTATTTGTCATATAATTTCTTCCACATCCACTAAACATTTATTCCAACCGCCCACTTACATAAGAAATGCACAACAAAATGGGAGAAGAAGAAATGCACAACAAAATGACTTTTGCTACTTGCAATGAGTGGAACCAAATTAAATGTGACCTTCTGCATGGAATAAATGAATATTACATTTATATCATTATAATTAATTAGGTTACATATATGATAGGCATTTTTCAAGTGTGACGAGCTGATCTTGTAATATAAAACACTTTTTTTGAAAAAAAAATATATTACATTAACGAAAAAAGGTGTTTGAAATAAGAACGAACTTGTGACCTTCATGTAAGATGATCAGGTTCTACCCACTTAATCACCACTTTCATGGCACAAAATACTATATTTGATAATACTGTCAAATTTATGAATTAATTAAATATGATGAAATTATTTATCAAGATCAGTACAAGTCATAAAATCGTTAACCAATTCAAGAATTAAGTCTAATCAAAACCTACCCTTGTAAACCTTAAAATAATGAAAGAAGTGTTAATGTAGAATGCACGTATGAATCGGATCCGGTATCCGACCGACAATAAGTATCAGATTTGTAAGCGTGAACAAACATCATTGAAGATCGATGTATATATTATTATATTCTTGGAGAAGCATTTCTATATCGCAAATTATATCGTGGACCGTGGTCCACAATGCATTGTGGACCGCGGTCCCAAAACGACGTCGTTTTGATTAATGAAACAGACGGATGAATTCGCGCCACTCACTTTCTTTTCATATATACTGCACTTTCTTTTCAACACAACTGCAGTTCCCTTTCAACACAACTGCAGTTACTTTTTGATATAACTACAGTTGTATATTATTGAATGAAACTATTGTTATATCAAAAAGTAACTGCAGTTGTGTTGAAAAGGAACTGCAGTTGTGTTGAAAAGAAAGTGCAGTATATATGAAAAGAAAGTGCAGTATATATGAAAAGAAAGTGAGTAGCGCGAATTCATCTGTCTGTTTCATTAATCAAAACGACGTCGTTTTGGGGACCGCCGTCCACGATATAAGAACTGTTTCTATATACGTGCTTGAAAATGATGTTTTTTTTTTTTTGGAATTAATACTTTTCTTGGATTCATTTAATCATAATTAGAATAATGTTTGAATGATACAACGCCATCAATAGATGGGTATTGACTGAAAAAGAGTAATGCTTTTTTAGCTAACTTCTTCCATCTTTCTTCCCACTACAATTATGCCCAAAGAAATTCTTTCCATGGCTACAATGTGTTTATTTTAAGTTTCTTCACTGTAGAATTTTCAAATTCCTATTGGGATAAGATGGAGTTGAGGTCTTAAGTTGGCATTTCCACGCTAGATTGTAAGGACCTTATGACTATATTTTTTTCTTGTTCAATTTGTTATATTCCTCGTTTATCTAATAGTTTAGCTCATTTTTTAGCTTCAACTATCTACTCTCAGGCTAGCTCTCTCTATTGAGATTCTAATCTCCCTAAGACTTTGTCTTAGTTTTTCTTAAGTAATTTAATCTATAATTTTTTCATTCAAAAAAATAATGTTATTTCCTCTCTTGATTTTATCTCATATATAATATTTACCTCATGGCCTCAATTAAA
>CM008339.1:13731846-13742436 GCA_002525835.2 Ipomoea batatas
AAAAAAAAAATTTAAAAAAAAAAATAAAAAAAAATATAAAAAAAAATTTAAAAAAAAAAAAAAAAAAAACAACAACAACAACAACAAACAGGAACAAGTCAAATTGGGTCCTTTTTTTTAAATTTTAATTTTAATTAAGTATTTTATTTAAAATTATTTTAAAATATTATTTTTAAAGTTGATAACTCGAAGATCAAGTCAACAAGTCACTTTGAATTAATTTTCATGAATTTGTGTAGTTCAGGGACCCAATTGCATTGTTTTTGAGTTTGATGGCCTAATTGCAGTTTCTTGTGTAGTTCGGTGGCCTATTTGACCCTTTTTCCTAAATAATAATACAGTGTCTCGAAACTAGATTAACTCTATTTATCTCCTTATGAAATTGGGACAGGTTCATGAAATCCAATATATAATCTAGTGAAGTCAGGAATCATAGGTTACTAAAATGAACAAAAAACAATAACAGGGGAAGCCTAATTCCCTTTAACCATTGAGTTTGTACTCATCCTTGGTGTTTTCCATGAAGGGAAGGAGTTTGGACCATTCAATTAAAGTACTAGTAAATGGCAGACTCAGCAAAACAAAGCAAAAAAAAAAATTTACATTGAGATATTTTAAATTATTTGACAAAACAGTTTGTGGGATTTTAAAAGAAATTTTTTTATGTACTAACTGGTGTATGGTACATTAGGGAAAAAAAACTAGCACATATTCAATAAGCTTTTAGTTGAAATATGCCTTTTTTTTTTTGAGAAACTCACAGCCATTATATGAAAGTGTGCACTTCATAAACTATATTCTTGTGTAATAGTCATAAACCACACAAAAAATGTAAATCTGACTAGGAAGATCATTACTCGAGAGTGTGCACTAGATAAACATTGCTATTGTGTAATAGTGCGCAAACCACACATGAGAGGTAAACAACACTTAAAAGGCCCTATGACGAATGGGTGAAATTTATCTTGTGATCTTATTTAGAAAAAATCACAGGACAATAAGGTAAATCAATCTATGTTGTTTATACTTAACAAGTTCAAATCAATAAGGCCAATAAACAAAAACTACGAAGAGTTAAACTTAGAACTTTGTGATTATCAAGTCAACTGTCCGATTAACTTAATTGTGAGTGTCCCTATTACTTTGTCAATAGGTTCAGGAGTTTTCTAAAGTAAGTATGAGTTTAAATCTTATTTCCTCCATTACTCATACGATGATGATTGTCTTGCAAAATATCTTGCGACCTATAATAATAATAATATTAGTTAGTACCACGGTAAGTTGTAACTATACTTATGTTGCTTTGTAGACGCTTTTTCTATTTTGGTTGATTTTCTATTTTTATTAGTACTAACTCCCTATTAGGTTTAGAGTTGTTCAAATAGTAGATATGAACCAAGTTTGAATACCATTTCTTCTCTATATTATTCATAAGATAAATATAATGATGGTTGTCCTGCATTAAAAAATTTATTTCACGTGAAGTAATATTTTATTAAACAAATTTAGAGGGTTGAGTGTCACACTTTACTATTATGATATATCTTCATTTTGTCAACAACAAATATTTTAGTTTATTATGTTGTTGCAGATCCTATTAAATTTGTTTTCCTCAAGTTCAAATGTAATTTCTTTGTAAAGAAACATATAGGTATTGCCAAAGACTTTGTGGTTTAGTGGCACCCAGTGTCCTGATTTACATTCCTACATGAATGATGGGAGTGAGTTCGAGTCTCAGTGATTCTAAAATTTAAAAAGTTATTCAAAGCAGTTTTTTTAGAAAGTAATTTTGCATATAATCAGCTATAAGCTAATAGCTAATTTACCAAACATCTTTTTATTTTACAATCAGCTAATGTTGTCAACTCAATCAGCTACCGGTTATATATTTACCAAACACCCACATATACTATTGGATAAGTACGCCATGTGCCATCATTATGGAGTGTATATAAAGTGATGGCATGTGGGAAATATCAATTACACCCTATAAGACAAATAAAACGAGAAGAATGAGGTATATTATATTTGACTTTTAAGAAGTGGTAACTACCATGTTTGAAGAGAAGGGTAGGTTTAGTTGGTTTGTTGGGATAGATGAAGCCATGAATGCATCTACCTCCATCACTCAACCATATGAATCAAAACCATACTCAACCAAACTACCGTATCGCGACTTTGACTGCCTTGTGAACATAAATATAATATGTGCAGTCCAACTATCAACTTAACCTTTTAGTTGAGATGGAGCACATGCTTTAATTTGGTATCAGAATCATCCAAAGAATCATGAGTTCAAATCTATGCGCCATACAATTCCAAATGAAATTATAAAAACGAAAACTCACTTTCAAAATATAATAATATACTAGTGTTTTATTTGTCTATTAAATTAAGGTTTGCACTTTCTCTATTTACTAAATAAAAGTTCAAGAAAAAAGAAAAAGAAATTTTAAAAAAATAAAAAAGGCTACAGTGGGAATCTGAAACAATAACTCAAATGGGAGCATGAGAAGGAGCACTAATATAATTTTGTAGTATTGATTAATGAGTGTATTTCAGAGCTGGGAACTTCCAATCTTTTGGCAACAACTAAAGAAACCAAAAAAGATACCTTGGAATAAAGGCACGTGCACAATTATAGTGCTTTATGTTATTGCCATTATTTCAACTTTGAACCCTTTATGGAGGCCAGTCAGCATTTGATTCCACTCTTTAGCATTCATTTTTTGTGCTTAATTATTACGTAGATTATTATTTTTCAATTTATAGTGGTATTTATTTATTTTTGAGTACACTCTAACCTAACTATAGTATCTACTTAATAAATTATGCCGATTGGGATGTGACTCAAACTTGAGACCTTCCTTATGAAAAGAAATAGTGATGTCATCAAAGCACAATGTATTTGGTTATAGTGGGGTCTATTAATTTAAAACAAATAATTATTTTTTCTTTTCTAAATTTATAGATATTTTTTTATGTCAGAGAGTAAACAAGATTTTAGTAAAAAACTAACATTGTTGTTTTTGGTTTTTTTATCAACTTGTTATTAACATTAGTAAAAACATTGTTGTTATTAACAACAACTTGTTAAGCTGTATATTTTACCAATTATATGATTGATGTGGGTCATGAGCTTGCCCAACTAGCACTATAGGAACCAAGGTCTTCTAAGAATATTTATAAAAATTGAGGAAATGTGTACTTTTTGATGCCCTCCGTAGTTTGGAACAATTAAGCACATTTTTAATACAATTGCAATGGTGAGAGTGCGACTCTTATATCATGTTAAAAAGTTTTAGACTAGACTTTCCTTCAAGTAAGAATTTTTTTTTTCCTTCAAAAACCTAAAAAGATTTGCTCTAACACAACTGAAATGTGGCATGTTTAGCGTGCAAACATTGCTGATGAGTAGACCTAGAAAAGGATCAAAGCAGGAAAATAGTAGGCGCGAATCTTTTTATTTTTATTTTTGTGACGCTTCAAGAGATTATTGGTTGAAAAGATCCCATATTAATCAATTATCAAATTCGGTCCGAAAATCAAGACTGGGGCTTTTTGATGGGTTGGAAGCACAAGAGATTGGTTGCGTGTACACCCACGCATGCAATAATACATACAAATGCAAGCATGACAAGGAGCACTAATTACTAAAAGCACCCAGAAATGAGACTCATACTCCAATTGCTTTNTTCAATGAATTTGAAGAAACATCAGGTTTGGCTATAAGTGCTGAAAAATCAAAAATGTTCGTCGTAGGGGTTCAAGATGATCTTAGCTTTACTCATATTCCAGTAGAAACTTTACCTGTGAGATATTTGGGGATCCCATTAGATGCACAAAAGTTAAAAGTGGTGAATTTCTCGCCGCTTATTAACTCAATTAATAATTTTTTCTCAGCTTGGAAAGGTGCCTCTTTGTCATATGCTGGCAGGTTAGAGCTGCTTAATTCGGTCATCCAAGGAATAGATGCTTTCTGGTTATGTGAATTTCCCCTTCCTATTACGGTGATTGATCATATCAATTCCCTGTGCAGAAAATTCTTCTGGGGAGGGAAAAAACCCATGGTGGCATGGAATAAAATCTGTTTACCAAAAGCAGAAGGAGGTCTTGGTCTAAAAAATTTAAGATTTTGGAATTTTGCATTCCTATCAAAGACGGTATGGGATATTCATGCTAATAAAGACTCTCTTTGGATTAAGTGGATCCATGAATTTTATCTGAAGGATGTGAACTTTTGGAGTTAGAGGCCAAACAAACATGCATCGGTTTTAATGAAAAGCATTGCTCAAGTTTGGGACTTGCTGATTTCGAACTTTGTTAGTCAAGAAGAGTGCATTCAAAAATTGGATACTTTTTTGGATACTAAAGGTCTGTCTTCGGCATTAGTGTATGATCTCATAAGACCCAAAGGACAAAAATGCTCTGCGTTTAAGTTTATTTGGAAGGGCCTTAACCCACCGAAATATGCCTTTATTACTTGGCTTTGTCTTCGTGGGAGGTTAAAAACAAAGGATAACCTGGGTTTCTTGGAGATTGATAACAGATGTGTTTTGTGCGGAATTGAAATGGAAAGTGCTAGCCATTTATTCTTCTCATGTGTTTTTTCTAAGCAGGTTTGGGAAAACGCAAGATATGCATTGGGGATCCAAAGAAATACATGTTCTGCAAGAGGAGCCATTAAGTGGGCATACAGAGATGGGAGTGTTGGAAAGTGGACTGCAGAGCTGACTATGCCTCGAATGACCACATCATCTTTTGGTTTAAGAATGCAGATGATAGAGATGAGGTGGTGGTGGGAGGTCCATACCTCCTTTATGGTAAAAGATTGTTTCTAGAGTATTTGCCAGACAATTTTGATCTTGAATTTGAGGACTATTGCAAGCTACCTGTGTGGGTGCGGTTACCTAATCTACCCAGAAAGTGTTGGCATGCTAAGGCATTAAGTAGAATTGCTACTAAACTTGGTAAACCTTTGTTCATGGATAGATTTACGAAAGAGCAAAAGAAAGGGGATTATGCGAGAATCCTTGTGGAAATGAACTGCTCTGTTTACCCTCCGGATCATATTTCTTTTAAAATGCCAAACGGTACTTTATGGTCTCAAAATCTCATTTATGAATACCACTCGCCTTTCTGCTCAAGATGTGGAAGTGAGAAGCATATCACGATTGACTGTCCATTGAACAAGGTGGAAAACAATATAAGACAAAAAGAAGTGACTCAAGTTGTGGGGTGCAACCAACCTGAAGATTCTCACTTATGTGCTAATACCATGAATGTCCAGGCAATCAGTGATCATGAAAAGGGTAATGAGTCCCCTACTACTGCTAAAGAGACTGATTGGCTCATGAAAATGAGAATTTATCTCGCGTTGGTGGGTCTGAGATCGTTAAAACAGTGGAGAATATGAATCTGGACTACTCACACATTGAGCCGACTATGATGGAGGAAGCAAGTGGAGAGAATAGCAATGTTGAGGNCTCCTCAAGTACTTCCAGAAAATACTTACAGAAATTGAACAAGAAGAAAGTTGGATCTCTAAAAGACATTTAGAACTCAAGGAAGAAAAGTCAGAGGTAAGGCAGTGGGTGAAAGCACTAACAGAAGACACAGAAAAAGCAAACACTCAAGAAGAAAATCAAGAAGAAAAAAGTCAAGAAAAAGAGAAGACAAATGACAATGTTGAAACTTCTGATTCAACATCTTCAGAAGAAAATCAAGAAGAAGAAAGTCAAGAAAAAGATAAGACAACAGATGACAATGTTGAAACTTCTGATTCAACATCTTCAGAAAATTTTTGAGCATAAAAGGGGGAGAAGAATGTGTGTGGCTGTGAATGTAGCTGCTGAATGTTGCCTGCTGCTGTGGCTGTGAATGTAGCTGCTGAATGTTGCCTGCTGAATGTTGCCATCTTTTTTTATGATCTACTTTTTTGATCTGCTGAATGGTGCTCAATCCTAACTTCTTGATACACTATGCTGAATGTTATGCTGATACTGCTGAAGATCAGATGAACATTATGCTGATGAATGTTGCCAAATTCTGCCTTGTTGCTACTATGCTTTTTGATGATCTACCATAGATCTGCTAGATAAATAGTATTTTTTTTTTCTTTCTCTAAAAAAAAAAAAACTGATAAACATGGTGCAAAGAAACACATGTCTGTACTATTAAGTTCAGAATACTATGGTACTCATGAACACTGATGAAGCTCCTCTGAACTCAAATAGAAGTTTCATGAAGAAATACAGGAGGATCAACTAAGGGGGAGAAATCAACGTTTTTGCCAAAAATTTGACAAAGGGGGAGAGTATTGAATCAAAAGGTTGATCACAATTGTTTGGCAAAAAGGAAGTCCAATTCAAGACAGAAAAGGAGTACGTCAAGATTAGAGATCAAATCCCAAACAAACTAGGAATAACACCAATACTGTTTTGATTCTGATTAGTTGGCTATTTAAAGGACCTCCCACCTTTACACCATTCACGAATTTCCCTAGCTTATATTGTGAGGTATAAAAGGTAATTGAGAGGATCCTAATTTCCCCTAGAAAGTAGTACATGTGTTTAGGTTACAATAGATTAGATAGGAGAAGATCAATCTATTGTGTGATCTCTGGTCCCAACTATGTACTTTGAATATTGAGCTTTTAGTGGATTTAGGCAAATTCTCAAAACTGAGAAGTGCCTCGCAGAATAGGGTTTTTCCCAAACTGTGTTATCAAGTCTCTTGTGTTACAACTATTGTTTTAACATCTCTGTGTGCTGCGCATTACATTTTTCAAAAAGGAACATAGGAGACTGACTTTTAACCACGGTTCTTATAATGATCAGTAGTGTATTTTTTAAAAAAAAATCGCAGTGACAATTGTGTAAATAATTGATCAACAATCCGCCACTGTTATTATGATACAAGTAGGAAAGAGATAGAGAAATAGAGAAGGAAAAAAAAAAACAAAAACAAAAACAAAAACTATGAAATCTTACCCTAAGAGCATCCACATCAATGTATAATGCTTGGATCATGTCAGCCAATAAACTTGTTAAAATAAACTTGAACTGATGTGGAAGTAATTTTGGGGAGAAAGATTCATTCTGCTAATTAAGGGATCATGTCAGAAAATTATAAAAAAATAAAATAAATAAATAGACCAGGGAAGCGCACTTCCAGCCCCAAGCACATGCGCCCGCTGGGCGAGTCAAAGTGGCTGCGGCGACTCTGACTTTTGCTTTACTTTTCAATTTTTTTTATTTTTTTTAATAAACTGTCAGCTTTGTTATTATTTTCTTTTTTCTTTTTCTTTTATTTTTCTTCTCCCCATATTCTCTTTCCTAATCACACTTACAAAAACTCCTCAATAACCGCGAAAAAACTCCACTGATAAGGATGCTCTAATAATTTTTATTTTTTGAATAAGAAACGCGTCTGTACACGCCCGAGTGGGCGTTTGTTGTGCACCGAATGCGCACAGCAGGGGATGCTTTCTCTGGTGCAGTGCACTCTTCCAAACACCATTTTTGCAAGAGATCAAAATTCATTCTCTCCTCCTTTTCTTTCTTCCACATCACCTTTTACTATTTCAAAAATTTAAATAAAAAAAACATATTGGTATGAATGCTCTAATGAATATTTGATATAAATGTTATTTATTAATATTTAATATTATATTAATTAGAAAATTATGTATTATGTCTATCCACATTCATGCTTTTTATATTAAGTATAATCATATATATGTATTTGAAATTGTATTAAATATTTAATATTAGATAAAATCTTCAAGAGCGCAGCATAAATAATTTGTTTAGACATTATTTTGTTAGTACATCTCTAGTAATTAGTAAATATATAGACCAAAAAAAAAGAGATAGATAACTAAATTTAATAACTATATATAGTATCCGCGACAGTTGTACTATATATAGTATCCGCTATTGTTCTACTACCGTCGCGGAAAGTTCAAATCTTTTCGCGACCCTATATATAGTATCTGCGACAGTTGTACAACAGTAACAAAAAGTCATTTACAACAGTAGCGAATTAGTTACTTTGTACTAGTGACATGACTGCTGGATGGTTCTTTTAATAGGATAATATATAATGCTAATCAATGCTAAAAAGTCAAACTTATTACTTATGTAATTTGTAAAACTAAAAAAGTTAAGTTCATACAAACTAAGAAATTAAGTTACAGTAATAAATTAAAATAATTTCAAAAAAAATTAATTTTGGTGTTAGACGATCTAACGTAAAAGGTATAATAATTTTTTGTTAACTCTTTGTGCTTCAGTAGGTTGAGAAAGTAGCTATGAACAGATACTACAATGTAATAGAGTCAGTAGAACTCAAAAAAAATGGCCATGCATAATCTATATCTATATATATATTAAAACAGAAGTACTAGCTTTCCCGCTCATTTTAGTCCAAAAATTTTGAAATCGGTCAACATAATATTATATAATAATTACTTATCAGAAATTCTAGTCTTCCTTATCATTCCTTATTTATGGCCAAAATTGACAAAATATTCAAAATATGATTTCATTCCTTATTTATGGCTAAAATTGAAATATTTTAGTCNCTAGAATTGTATTACGAATAGGAACGTAGGGAAGAATATATTTTATTAGAAATTCTATTTTAATTTGCAGTTGTCTTAGAGATAGGAATTGTATTACCATATTTTATAATATTACGCAAACCATAATATTATAGGTCTGTTTTGGGCGGAAAGTTAAAACTGAGGATATTGTTTTTATTAATAGTATAGAAGTATACATTGCATTGCAAAGAAATATATATACTGAATTATTACCATTAGTAATTCTAGTCTAGAATTGTATTACGAATAGGAACGTAGGGAAGAATATATTTTATTAGAAATTCTATTTTAATTTGCAATTGTATTAGTGATAGGAATTGTATTACCATATTTTATAATATTACGCAAACCATACTATTATTGGTCTGTTTTGGGCGGGAAGTTAAAACTGAGGATATTGTTTTTATTAATAGTATAGATTGCATTGCACAGAAATATATATACTGAATTATTACCATTAGTAATTCTAGTCTAGAATTGTATTACGAATAGGAATGTAGGGAATAATATATTTTATTAGAAATTCTATTTTAATTTGCAGTTGTATTAGAGATAGGAATTGTATTACCATATTTTATAATATTACGCAAACCATATAATATTATAGGTCTGTTTTGGGCGGAAAGTTAAAAACTGAGGATATTGTTTTTATTAATAGTATAGATTGCATTGCACAGAAATATATATACTGAATTATTACCATTAGTAATTCTAGTCTAGAATTGTATTACGAATAGGAACGTAGGGAAGAATATATTTTATTAGAAATTCTATTTTAATTTGCAATTGTATTAGGGATAGGAATTGTATTACCATATTTTATAATATTACGCAAACCATAATATTATAGGTCTGTTTTGGGCGGAAAGTTAAAACTGAGGATATTGTTTTTATTAATAGTATAGATTGCATTGCAGAGAAATATATATACTGACTTATTACCTTTAGTAATTCTAGTCTATATTATTATATTGTACATTATAATATATTTGTATTTTTAAATTTTATTACGGAGTATTTAAATTTATAATACCAAAATTTTTTCCGTGCAGTGCACGGGTAAAAGACCAGTTTCCTTTTAAAAAGTACTCCGTATTAATTATTTACTAAAATAGTATTACAAATATTGCATTACAAGTCTCATACTAAGGCTTACTCTTTTTTAAAAATTAGATTCTAGTAATTAGGTAATTTAAAAAGTTAAATCTGGGTAATCAGTTAACCTTACCCATGATAATATAAATTTTAAAAAATTTCACTAAATTTCCAGCGTGAAAATTTGAATATAATTTATAAAATGAGATTACAGATTTTAAACCTGTAAACAAAGCAATTATAATCTCCATTGTGGTGTCTCTGTAGCTTTACAATGGGTGCACTCTCTAAACTCCTTCGATCCTTCTGATATTTATTGCCCGCATGGTGTCTTTTCCGATGCAGTAGTCGAAGATAATGGATTATATTAGAATCTGATCATGCATGCTTCGTGCGCATTGATATGGGAACGATGAAGTCGAAATATAGGTTGGACGGACATGGTGTTTAGCGTTGATGATTTCACAAATCTGAAACAACCATGGCAAGGAGCAAAGACAGCCAATATGCAAAGCCCACTCAGACAACACAAAATACGGTTGTCACGTAATTCTGACTCACATAGCACGAGTTTCAATAAAACATTACCAGAAATTTTAATTTGGAGTTCACTTCTTCTTATATGCTTAGGTTGTCAAAGATGATGGAACCCCATTCCAAATCCATGGATTAGAAGCTGATCGTGCACGCTTCGTGCGCTTTCCTATGGGAACGATGAAGTCCAAGTATAGGTTGGACATGGTGTTTAGGGTTGGTGATGATCACAAATTTGAAACAAATTAAACCTTAGCTTGATATATATTGCTAAACAGGACTGTTAGTTGGTTCTTTTAAATTGATAATAATGCTAATCTATGCCAAAAAAATAATATTTGAGTTATTTGTAA
>CM008339.1:13795206-13808096 GCA_002525835.2 Ipomoea batatas
AAAAAAAGAATTACGCGCCGCCCAGTGGGCACGAGAACTGCGCCTCATATACGCTTCTCTTTTCACAGTGAGCCCCACACAACCAGCTAAAATCTGCATTACAAGAGAAAAATACCTTAACCCACCCCAACATTTGTTAAAAACCCAACATTTAATTTTTACTATTCAAAAATCCCACCCAATATCACTAATGGGGATGGCCTTATACGTTCATGGTGGGCCATGATCTCCATTAGGAATAACTATTTAACTCAAAGGAAATAATAAATTTTGAATTTTTTTTTTAAATCTTGCTTTTTATTTGTTTATTTTAAATAACTTTTGGGAGGTGAGGTGAGAAATGGTATGGGGTGAAGCAAGATTTTGAAGAAAGAAGAATATCCATCCAATACCTTAAAGACAAGAGGGGATGTGTTCACATTGCATTGAAAAATCAAAGGCCAAAGAGAAAAAAGACAATATGCCCTCCACCTCCCCCTCCTCTTCCCTCAAGGACCATACCATGAGATAAAAATTACACAAAACCTCAACTCAACTCAAACAAAACAACTCAGCAACCAACAATGTTCCCAACCCTCACACCATGGAGCTCAACTCTGCAACAAAACACATCCCAGTATTGCGCACTGAACTATATCTGCAAGGGTAACACAAAACACATCATTTCAATCGTTTCAAGGGATTTACAAATAAAAAATAAAAAATGCATCATTCTGTAAACGAAACTCGTACATTTACAAGGTTTACAGAGAGGGAGGGGATTGATTCCCCTTCTTGCTTCAAGCTGTTGGCCCCAAAACTCAAAATTCAGATTCTTGATTTTCCATAGTCATGGATTAGGATTTGTCGGCTGATCTTCCTTCAACCCTTTAGTAAGCAAATCGTAATTGATTGATGCAAGCTGAGAGAGATTCTGGTGGGCAAACACAATAATATCACAACTTATTTAAGCAGATGCAAGAGTAAGTGATACCAAAATTAAATCACATAATTCCACAAGTAGATGTACCAAAATCAGATTATGACGATTTTTACGTTGAGCAAGGAATTACCTTGAATGAGAAATTACTGAAAGAATAATTGACAGGAGAGCCTGACTCAAATTCTGCAAGGCCCCCGCATTCATCACCCTGTTTGTCATTCCGACAAAAAGAAACACATTGTTTACAAATGATCAAACAAGCCTTTTAACTGATCCAAAGTTTAACAACATTACAAGACCAACCTACCAGTTCATCATGACGACTTAGGCAACTACTGCTACCACTTATGCTACCATTATCACTCGAATACTCAAAATCACTGGTTGCTAATACACGTTCATCTGAAGTATTCCAGGAGAAGCGACTGGTGAAGTAACTTGTATCCAATGCACTCTCTGATGTAGGCACAAATGCAGCCTGGCAAAAAGAAACATAACAATAATGTTAATTATTAACGATCATGAATTTGTGGAAAAAGTACCAAAAAGGAAAGGAAAGAAAAGAAAAGATTCAACACATATGAAGGGAAATTGCTCATAGAGTTCAAAGCAAATGGAAGTCATACCTTCTGTCTTGCCAGTGTGTCCCAGTTAATATTCCTGAAAAAAGGATGTTGCTTCACCTACATCAGGGCGGAAAAGATTAATTCTCCAATTTAATCCCATGAAAAATGTATGCAGAGAAGAAAAATACTAACAACTCAACAGCAATGCAATTGAATAAAGAAATTATCACCTCAGTTGCTCCTTTCGCTCCAAGCCTTTGATGAGGATCTTCTGTCAGTAAGCTGCATGAAAATAATGGCAGAAGGGAAACATAACTACAACATCAATCTGGAGCCTAAACACTTGAAGTTTTCATCTAGTAAAGTAATGAAAAAACACTCCTAAAATATACACCTATATCCGTATTAAGAAGATATTGAAACAAGGTAGCAGCAGAACAAGAGCACTTGTGATCAGATAATAGAGCTAAAGCTACTAAAAAGCAACTATCTAACATCATGTATATGTTTCAATCGTGATTATGCAGAATATAGTTACTAGATAAATTGTTTCTAAACATTATCACCCTACATTTTTAGTTCCCAAAGACTTGATTGAATTAACAGCATTTCTAAGCTCACAGGGCATATTGTTTGTACATAGAAGATCTCAAATGAGGGAATTAGCTTCACTATACCTTTTACCTAAAAAGGAAATTATAATTAATACCCTGCAAGTATTTCCTTTTGCAAATTTAGGAAAAATGTTTCCACTCTTTTGTTAATATATACTCTGTATAATCACGATTGAAACATATACATGATGTTAGATAGTTGCTTTTTAGTAGCTTTAGCTCTATTATNTGCTCCATTCACTGATATCGGATGCTATGGATAATAAAAACAAAAACCATATGTTATGCAGTTGGGGCATTCTACATTAACCAACTGCTACCTGGATTCTTCTGCATTCCAATATGCACCATTTTCTGCCTCAACTTAGATGCCTCTTCCCATTTCCCCTCTCTAGAATACATATTAGATAGAATGATGTATGGAGAATGATCACTGGGATCAATTTCTGCTACTTTCCCAGCACATTTTTCTGCAATCTTGACATTTTCATAATTCCTACAAGCATTCAGTAATGTTTTCCACGCGAAAACACACCCGCCATTCTCTACTAGTTCATACGCCTCCTCGAGCCTTCCCACACGACCAAGCACATCAATCAAGCAGGCGTAATGCTCAGATTCCGGTTTCATATTGTACCTCTGATTCATCATCAGGTTGAAGAAAAACAAACTCTCTTCTACCAGACCTGCATGACTGCAGGCTGATAGAACTGTTAGGAAGGTAATTGGATTCGGGGCAAATCTCATACTTTCCATCTCTCGGAAGAGTTGGATCGCCTTGTGGGCGTTTCCATCTCGTGCAAATCCAGAGATCAGGGAGTTAAGCGCTACCTCGTTTGGCTCTCCCTGCTCCTCGAAAGCCTTCTCAGCGTCCTCCACGCTTCCACATTTGGCATACATGTCCACAACAGAACTCCCGACGTATACATCTCTGTTATAACCTAACTTACAAATCAGAGAATGGAACTGCTTTCCCATATCAACTGCTGCGATCTTTGCACAGGCAGTGATGCCTAACGGAAGGCTGAAACGCGTTGGAGGTTTACCATCCGCTAACATCTCTTTGAAAATGCTGAGAGCTTCGAGATCAAACCCGTTCTGATGGTAAATTCCAATCAGGGAACTCCATGAAACTTCGTCCTTGTGAGCAATGCCCATGAAGGCTTTACGAGCACTCTCAATGCTCTCACAGTCGGAGTACATTCTAACGAGAGCATTCCCTATGGAAGTCTCGTAGCCTTGGCGTAATTTCACTATCGAGCAATGAACCTGCACACCCATGGCTAGATCCGAGGCGCTCTTGATGGAGTTTATAACAGCGACGAAAGTTGCTTCATTGGGAGTTAACACGCTATGATTCAGTTCTCGTAACAGGCTGATGCACAGGGAAGCGCCCCCCTCTTCCATTTGAGCATAACACATGATCATTGTATTCCATGCCACAATATCTTTGTTCCCCATACCTCTAAATAGCTTCTCAACCTCGCATATTTCGTTGGCACCTGCATACAGATTGATGAGGCCACTGCCCACGAAACAGTCTTTCTGATAACCGTTCTTGATTGTTTGCGAATGGATTTGAACGCCAGTTTCAAGCTCACCGATCTCTCGAAAAGCTCTTAAAGTACTCGACAAAACATGCTGATCCGGTCTCACACCTTGAGAAAGCATGTTCTTGAACAGCAAAACAGCATTCTTCTCTCTGCCACTTCTCACATGGCCAGTCACCATTGAACTCCATGAATATCCATCCTTTACTTCCATTGAATCAAAGATCTTCTTCCCAGAGCAAAGATCCCCACACTTACCATACAAATCCACCAAAGCACTGCCAACTACAACGTCACCGTCGAATCCAAACTTCAAAGCAAGACCATGAATTTGCTCCACATCTTCTAGCAAACAACAACACTTGAGCAGACTTGTTAATGTAAAATCATTTGGCCTCAACTCATCCACCTCCCTCATCTCTGAAAACAACCTCAAGACATTGTTAACATCCCCAGCCTGTGCAAACCCAGACATCATTACATTCCATAGAACAAGATCCCTCCCTGACAGCCTATCAAACACACAAAATGCATCACTCAAACTGCCTATCACTTTTCTATACAAGTCCACAAGACTGCTCCCTGTATACTCATTATCAGCAAGCCCATACTTAACAATCAGACCATGAACTTGCTGCCCCAATTCAATCAAACAACCACTGGTACAAGCCCGGACCACGACCGAAAACGTGTATGGGTTTGGACTCTCATTTGCCTCGAGCATTTCTTTGAATAGACCCAATGCTTCTTTAGGAGCACCGTAGCGAATGCAAGATGAGATCAATGACGTCCACGTAACGACGTTTCTGTGAGGCATTTGAGCGAACACTCGGTGGGCACTGCACAAATCTCCACATTCTGAGTAGAAACTCAACAGAGTGTTTGATATGTGGACTTGAGGATTGGCGTGCGCCTTGAGTAGATTAGCGTGGATTTGTTTACAGAGCGTGATTGATTTGGACTTTGAGTGTTTTTGGAGCAGCACAAAAATTGATTTGGACTTTGAGTGTTTTTGGAGCAGCACAAAAATGGGTTCCGGCCGGGCTAAAGTGTGGCAAGTTTGGGTGATTAGTTTGACCGCCGGCCGGCGAAGCATTTTACTTGGGCGGCGTTAATGCGATCAAGTTTCCTACCTTTTCTCTACATAGTACATATGAATGATGAATAGATTGTATGCTTACTTTTGACCTCTGCTAAGGTAGGTAAAACCGTTAGAAGTTTGGGTAGATTTTTTTTAAAAAATTACTCCGTATTATATATATATTTTTAAAGCTCCGGAATGAATAAACGACTAAAAAAGTAACACGAAATATATCAAAATGTCCCCTCACATATAAACATTATGAACTCTATTATTTCATTATAATTAAACATAGGAACGTAATATATAATACAAATTTTGTTAATTTAATAAAGAGTTAATTCCCAAAATGGTCCTTTGACTATGACATTTTCTTAATTTGGTTATTTGACTTTTGATTGCACCCAAAGTGATCACCCGACTATTAAATTTTAAGCCAAAATGGTCTCCGTTAGTTTTGATGTCAAACTGCCGTTAAAAAGAAGGGCAAAATAGACAATTTATATTGTTTGTTGTTTAGACCTTTGACCAGCCGGTTTCTTCCCCAAATTAGCGAAACAAATACCTCCTCCATGCACTCGCATCTCCGGTGAGGGAGGAAGCGTAGAAATGAGCCTCCTCCTCCTCCTCCGTAGAGCGATGTCCTCTTCCGGCCTACCTCCCAAAGTTTTTGGGTTTACAAATCAGCCGTTCGGATCTCTGAATGTCGCCGGCGAGTCCCTCGACTCCTCCACCTCTCCTTCCCTCATCCATGGAATTCACATTTTCCACTGCCCCAATGAAGTGGGGATAGTTGCAAAGCTATCGGATTGCATTGCTTCCAGGGGTGGAAACATCCTCAATGCTGATGTCTTCGTGCCGGATCGGAAGACAAGCATGTCTTTTACTCAAGAAGTGAATTTGTGTTTAACTAACCCTGCTAAATGGCCACGAGGCCAAATGGACGAGGACTTCATAAAGCTATCAAAGATGTTTAATGCAATGACGTCTGTCGTTCGAGTGCCAACTATGGATCCAAAGTATAAGATTGCAGTTCTTGCATCAAAGCAGGACCACTGTCTTGTAGATTTACTGCATGGGTGGCAGGATGGAAGGCTTCATGTTCAAATAACTTGTGTAATCATNCATATAAAGAGCTATTCAATAAGCAATGTTTCTACAAACCTAGACCATGCTGACTTAGTATCATAAAGAGACATATTACTACTTAAGTTAGGAGATAAAATTAAATCTGCCACCCAATCAAACCAATAGGGCCAAGCTTACAATTCCCAGGAAAATGTCTCTAGCGCTACATTGGCATATGTAAGTATTAGATAATGCATTCTACTTCATGTAAAATTAGTATACATAATGATATAATGTCTCCAGGACCAGAGTATCAACTACTTACCGGGACAGAACTAAATAAGAACAAGGATGTTACATCGATTTCAATACTTGTCTGTTTAGGCGGTAAGCCACATTTGAGAGCTCCAAAATAAAATTTGGAGGCTAAATGTGGTTTTTTAGGCATACTGCCCAAACATGATTTTCCACATTTTGGAAGAATCTATGAAAGGGTAGGTTTTTAATAGTATAATAATAATTTTTTGCCTAAAATAACTTTGCTAGAATCCACAAGGAAAATAATACATTTTTAGTAAAGTTTATATTTGATATTTAACAGATAATAGTCATGTTACAATCTAACAGATAAAGAAAGCTACCATGCTACAATCTAATATAAGGAATCATGTCCCATAAAAACTTGTCCATCGTGTCATCAAAATGGCACTTAATCAACAAATGTTTTACAAGGAAGTAGTAACATTGTTTTCTTCACTTTCGTATTTTTAAGCCCAGAACAGACCAGAGCCAAAACTGGGCAAACACTGGAGAATAGACAGAACTTGACAACCATGGCCAGTGGTTTCCAGCTTTCCTTTTATTGTTTTTTTTCTTTAATTTTTTCCTTGTTTGGCTCTGTGTCAAGGAACACCACAGCCCTAATTCATATTCATTCATCTTCCCCTCAATTTTTCACGTCTTCCTAATTCCTATTGCTAGGAGAGTAGCAGTTTCACAAGATTAATCCTATTTATCCATGCCAAAGTACCCTTCCCTTATTCTTGAATGCCCAATAATGAGTCTTGAAAGGAAGTTGGTTTTTAGAACGAGGGTTCTTCTCGGATACTTTTTCATGTGAGGTACAAAATGAAGACTCACATAATTTTGTATAGATTTTTATCATACAATTTGTGTGAGGATCCTCATTTGTCCATTGTTTTGAAGTCAAACAAATTACAATACATTGACTTGATTCATCTTTTTTGTTGGGTTGAGTTCTTTGGTATACAAAGTATGGAATATATATTTTTAGGAAGTTTTAAATCAAATTTTACAATATAAATCCATAACCGATGGACCTGGCAATTGAACCAGTTGGACCACTGGAACCTGAAACCACTAAGCTCTCCAGTTCAACATCCAGCCCACGTTTAAAAATACCACTTATAATAATTATATCTAAGACCACTTATCAGAAAGTAAGCTTAAAGGCAGATAATGCGTAAACCACTGAACTTCTTTATTATTATTAGTAAAAAAAAAAAAAAAGTGTGTGTGTGTGTTTGGGTGGGGGAAGGTCCCTAACTTCCCAAAATAACAAAGAAAAGGCATTCTTTTAATGTTGACCACATTTTTTTTTAAAAAAAAAATACATCAAAAAAACATTTTCCAACTATAATGCTTAGGGACTTAACAAATCTTTCTTATCAAATAATTTTTTAAGGATATTTTTGGTAGGAAAAAGGTTATTATTATTATTGTTGTTGTTGGGAAAATTTTAGAAGGGGGGTTAGAAGTTATGAAGTTAATGCTAATACTAAGTATTAACAGAATAACTTTTCTCCATTGTTTAAGTTCATTGGTTTTAAGATTTTTTTATTGAAGTTACAAGGGTGTAAATACATTTAAGCCAAAAAAGAATTATTTAAGACAAAAATTATGTCTTTTAATACAGATTGTGATCTAGGGCTATCTATGGTGCGTTTCGTTCATGGGTTTACACATTAGGAATGGGAATCAAAATCATAGTTAGTGTATGATCTAATTTTTAAGTTTGGATTAGTACTTTTAGATTTTGTTTTGATTTTTTTTGTTCATATTGATGCTTTGGATGTCATTATATTAGGATCAATTGCCTTGATTTTTTATTTTTTTATTTTTAAAGCATTTATCCCCATTATAGGTCATACACAACCAAACATCAATATTGGTAATCATTCCAATTCCACCCTATTACCAAACATGCAAAATACTTTCACCAAAACCCATTACCATTACCAAGTATTTGATTCCCATTCCCATTCCGATTCCTATGTGTGAACCAAACACACCCCTAGTAATATTAGTGGCAAGGATCCCTGCTGTACACAGTACATCTCAAGAATTGGAACCTATACCCACAATTATACAGTATCAGATTAAAGGAAGCCTTCAATGGCATTAGTTTACTAACACCAAACTGATACACAGAGCAGTTTGTCACTAGCACTTCACTCTGAAATTTTCTCTTGGTGTAACAGATAACTTCTAGTTCTTCTCTTCGAGTACTAATCTATCTTGATCATTAATGAAATATTATCTTTCCACAGGACCAAAAGCAAATCTCAGTCAGACAGGCATCTACTTGGATCAATAAATTTATTTCTACCAGCTATACATATGGTGTATCGGAATAAACTTTAAATACTTGTGGGAACAAATGCTAAAAGTTTGAAATACTTGCAGGAACAAATGTTAAGGATCAGACAGCCTCGGTGATAAGGTGCTAATGTGCAATCACGGTGTGTTATATCACAATTGGACCAGTTGTAAGTTTAAAGAATTAATTGCATCAATTACATATTATTCATTCTGCTATCGCATTGACACAACTGAATGCTCGAGAAATTGTAACTATTACCAATGGCAACATCAGAGAATACCTGCTTCAGAAGAAGATTCACCGTTTTGCAGCCTAGACGAGACACGAGGGCTTTGGTTCCTGGACCGTGCAGCATTCTCCGTTGACATATGATCTGAATTGCTCCCATTATCTACCCAACCAGAACTCTCCACTGCTCTTTTGTCCTCCTTTCCCACTGCACTCTTTGTTGCGGAGCCCGACTGCGGCTTAGACAGGTTACTAGCACCCAAAGAGCTTCCCTTATCTCTACTCCCGTAGCTGAAGAAGCTCTCCTGCGGCAACGGCCCGGATCGCGTCTTAATCTTGTTCAAACCTAACGACGATGCCAGAATCGGCGACACCGACACCGCAGTCGGCGGCCCCGTTTCCTTACCATCCAAGCTCTTCAGCTTAGAAGAGCTCAAAGATTCTCCGCCTCCCAATCCGGACTTCCCAGGAGAATTGGAATTGGGAACTATACTCTCTTTCCCCTTACCATCCTTCTTCTTATCCTTGAAGCTAGCAGCTAGGCTAGAAATTGAAGTCGGAGTTGCAGGGGAATTGTCCTTGGAAGTGGAACTGGAGGACTTGCCCATTTTCTTATCAGATCGGATCGGGGAATTGGACCCGATCGATCGCGGACTGTTAGAGGATCCATCTGGGCTGGAAACATCGGATTTCTTAGAAGAGAAAAATCGGCCTTTGAACACCATTTTCCGTTTAATGCGGGTTCCCCTAGGGTTTTATGCTATGGCGTCTTGGATTCTTCTTCAAAGCTGTATGCATGGTGGACTAGTGCAGACTCTCGTTCCGTGTTGACTGTTGATGAAAGCAGAGAAAGAGGGAGAAGTGGGTCTGAAACCCAGAGATCGGGAAAAGAGCGACAGTTGTGAAAATGCAACTTTATGTCTGTAAATTTTTGGAATTTTGTGGGCTTTCTACAATTACGCTAAAGTACAGGGGGCAGAAAGGAAGAAGAAAGGATAAGGAGGAGTGCTATGCTATCTTCTTTTCCTTCTTATTTTTTGGAGAAAAATTATAATTAGCCATCTTTTTTTTTTTAAGTATTACGCTACTGCTGACTCTGTTACAATGTAGTATGTGTTCATATATATTTGAGTCAATGGTCTTATATTGAAATCAATTATGCCGCTCGACCATAAAATTTTTGGTTGAAATTGGTCATCTATACATAAAAGTATAAGTATGTCACCCAACTCAAAAAAGTATAATTAGGTCACTGAATTGTCCAAAATAATACAATTTGACATGGGCATCTTATTAAAAAATATTATTTTTTTAATTTTATTTTATTTAAAATTATTTAAAATAATAATTTTTTAGTTGGATGACCCAATTGGATTAGAAACATGTCAAATTTCGTCGAATTTCATAATTTGAGACAGTTGAAAGATTTAATTATATTTTTTTAATTGAATGATCCAATTGCATTTTTACATGTAATTCAGTGGTTAATTTCAACATTTTTTCCATTTTATTTGTATACATTAGGTATCCTACTATACTAATCTTAAGTCCACAGAGTTTTATTCAATAGGGATCGGATGAGGTAAATCACAAGTCACCTCATTAGTTCACATATTCCCACCTTACATATATACTCTGCATATCATGGGTGTTCAATTCATCTCTTTTGAGAAGTAAATGCTTCCCAATAACTCACAAGTTTTCCATGGGATTAAATTTTTCTTTTTAAAATTAATTTATAAATTTCATCTCTTAACATGTTATTATCTTTTTTATAATAAATATTTTCAATTTTGGTTATATAAAATTTTGTCAACTACATTTTTTGTTTATAAGTTCAATTATATCACTTTTAATACTCTTTTTTTTTTCTTCTGACTATTAAATTAGTAATGATGGAAGTCAGTGAAATGTGTTCACCTATCCAACAAACTTTTGGTTCCTCTAGTCAGGTCTTTATCTAAATTTTAAACCATAAAGGAAATAGAACATTGTTTGTCCTCTTCATATTGTGCCAATAACAAATGAAATTCATTTTATTCTATCAAGTTATGCTTATAGGAGATAATCTATGATATGAATCAATAAAAATGCCTTTCAAATAATTGTTGATGTTAGCTTTTGAAGAATTTCTATAACTTTTCGTTGACTTTGTGAGTAGAAGAACAAAAGCAACAAAAGATAATAGCAATCCACCAAGTGAAACAAAATTTATTTAAAGAAAAAAAAAACCTTAAAACCCAAAATTATATGGAAACCTTAAACCTTAAAACCCAAACTTAATTAATACTATCTTACCTTTTGCTTAAAAAAAAATATGGAAACTTTATATTTACACAATAATTTTTTAAAATCTTATAAATAGTATCATGTCAAATTATAAACATTTGAGATAAAATTATAGGGAAAATAGCTTCTTCTTTTTTATATATAAATGTATGGATTAATATTTGATACACGATGTATAGATACTATACACCGGCAATGAATGAGAAGATGACACATCATTAAAAAAATCAATATTGACCGAACATTTTTTTGCAAAATATATAAGACTTATATATTATTATAAACTCTTTATTTATAGTTAACAAAATATATCTACTTTCCTAAACATATTTATTACTTAATTATTTTCTATCTAATTTCCTAAATATTTTTATTAGATACATTATTAATTAAATTGACAAATGGTAATTATTTAATATATATATATATATATATATATTAAAAATATTTAAGAAATTAGATAGAAAGTACTCAAAAAATAAATATGTTTAGGAAAGTAGATATATTTTGTTAACTAGAAATAAAGAGGTTCCTAATAAAATATAAGTCTTAAATATTTTGCAAAAAAAGGTTCGTTAAATATTGATTTTTTTTTTAAATGATGTGTCATCTTCTCCTTCACCGCCGGTGTATAGTATCTATACACCGGCGGTGCATCAAATATTAATCCTTAACATATTCATGGTATATGTTTAACAATTACGCCAACTCTGGTTGCGCAAATTATACTGTGGACCATGATCATGGCTGATACTGCAGTTGTGCTGAACGGATACTATAGTTGTGTTGAAAGGGAAATGCAGTTGCGCGGAACAGAGATCGTTTCATCCGTTCAACACACTGCAATATCAGTTCAATACAACTGCAGTATCACTTCGACACAACTACAGTCCAGACGAATGAAACGACCTCTGTTCCACGCAACTGCAGTTCCCTTTCAACACAACTGCATTATCCATTCAATACAATTGTAGTATTAGCCATGGTGCATGGTCCACGGTATAACGACTGCTCTGGTTGTGTTCTTATAAAAATTAATGAGTAAATTAAGAATAATAAGTAATTAACGGAACATTCCGTTACTAAAGTTTATACTAATGGAATGTGAGGATATTTAAGGGAAGAAAATAATATAATGGAAGGTAAAGAAGAAAAATCATTAAAAAAAATACTAATATCAAAATAATATGAACCATTCATTTTGACAAACAATTATACTAACATTTTGTACCCGTTAGGGGTCTAACTTTATTGCTCTTATTAGAATCGTAGATTATAGATAATCAAAGGGAGTGGGAAAGATGCAGTAATTCTTTGGAAAAGCCTGATTCTCCTTGTCTTCGAGCTTTCATTCCTCAATCCAGTGATTTGTTCCTTCATATACCTCCCACTAATAGATAGAGACAAATAGGAATAACTGAACCGTGCCTACAAAATGCCACTACTATGCACATGCTTCAAAGCCAACGTGATGCACTAATATTGCCTCTATTTTTTTGCTAAGACAATTATTTGTGATAGCATTGCCTCTATTTTTTTTTGATAGCAGTCAAATGTCATTCTTAGAGTATTATGAATTTTTTTTTTAAAGATAACTGTATTAACTATTATGTTGATTATTTTCAAAAAAAAAAAAAAACTATTATGTTGATTTAATTACTAACTACTTTTTGTTTAGTTTTTTTTTTATTTGAATTATTACGAAATTTTTATTACTATTATAATATTATTGATAATTGAACCTCAAAAAATTAACAATAATAACGACAACATCAATAACATTAATTTATAAATCTAAATTATTTTAAAATTTATATTTAAAGTTTAAAATAATACAATACGCTCATATCTTAAAACGTTTCCCTTCCCCTTATTGAAAAAAAAAAAAAAGTAAAAAAGAGGTAAAGTCAACTATTTTTGAGTTTACCCCCTCCTCGCGGCCACCAAAA
>CM008339.1:13847190-13858188 GCA_002525835.2 Ipomoea batatas
AAATGTTTAAATTAACCACTGAAATGTAATTGAGTTATCCAACTTTACTATTAGACATTAAACCTTATTAAAAAAAAAAAAAACCCACACCTCATCCCCGTCTTCGTCTCCGTTAAAAAAATTAAATATGATGACTAACACGTCAACAATGACTTGAGAAATATGTCGAATTGCATAATTTTAGACAGTTCAAATACTTAATTACATTTTTTTTAGTTGGATAACTCAATTACATTTCAGTGGTTAATTTAAACATTTTGTTCATTCTTTTTTTAATATATTAAGTATCTCGCTATACTAATTCTAAGCCCGCGTAGTTCCTATCCAATAGGGATTGGATGAGGTAAATCAGTCGCCTCATTAATCCACATGTTCTCACCTTATATGTGTACTTTGTGCATCATAAGTGTTCAATTCATCTCTTTTGAGGAGTTAATGTCTCCCAAAAATCCACAAGTTTCTTGGAATTAAATTTTCTTTTTAGCCAATGACCTTGTAGTCCAGTGGCATCAAGCCCTTCCCTTTATACGGGAGGTAGTGGGTTTAAGCCTGCAAGTACCTCAATAGGTTGAGAAAGTAGTTATGAACAGATACTGAATAGAGTCAGTAGTATTCAAAAAAAAAAAAATTCTTTTTCAATTTCATCTCTTAACATATTATTTTTATAATAAATATTTTCACTTTTGGTTATATAAAATCTTGTCAACTACATTTTTTGTTTATAAGTTCAATTATATCACTTTTAATACTCTTTTTTTTTCTTCTGACTATTAAATTAGTAATGATGGAAGTCAGTGAAATGTGTTCACCTATCCAACAAATTTTTGGTTCCTCTAGTCAGGTCTTTATCTAAATTTTCAACCATAAAGGAAATAGAACATTGTGTTTCCTCTTCATATTGTGCCAATAACAAATGAAATTCATTTTATTCTATCAAGTTATGCTTATAGGAGATAATCTATGATATGAATCAATAAAAATGCCTTTCAAATAATTGTTGATGTTAGCTTTTGAAGAATTTCTATAACTTTTCGTTGACTTTGTGAGTAGAAGAACAAAAGCAACAAAAGATAATAGCGATCCAACAAGTGAAACAAAATTTATTTAAAGAAAAAAAAACCTTAAAAACCAAAATTATATGGAAACTTTATATTTACACAATAATTTTTTAAAATCTTATAAATAGTATCATGTCAAATTATAAACATTTGAGATAAAATTATAGGGGAAATAGCTTCTTCTTTTTTATATATAAATGTATGGATTAATATTTGATGTACCGCCGATGTATAAATGCTATACGCCAGCAGTGAAGGAGAAGATGACACATCATTAAAAAAAAAAGTCAATATTGACCGAACCCTTTTTTGCAAAATATATAATACTCATATATTATTATAAGGGAAAATGACACTTTTTTCCCCCTATGTTATATGCTTATAGCACTTTTCTCCCATGTGTTATTAAAGTGGCTGTTTTCTCCCTTCGGTTATTTTAAAAGTGGTAGTTTTCTCCTTTGTAATGTTAAATTGACATTTTTGCTCTTAAAAATAACTAAATATGTTTTCGCCCTTCAGTTATTTTAAAAGTAGATATATTTTATTTCTTATTTAAAAATAGTCTAAATTGAACAATTGATTGGAGAATAAAAATAAATGAAATAGTTATTTTTAAGGGCAAAAATGTCAATTTAACATTACAAGGGAGAAAACTACCACTTTTAAAATAACTGAAGGGGGAAAACAACCACTTTAATAACACAGGGGAAAAGTGTTATAAGCATATAACATAGGGGGGAAAGTGTCATTTTCCCTTATCTAAAAACATAATAAGTGTGAATGAAGGTTATACCCCTCATTTATGTCCATTTTTTCCTTTAAGTTTTTTTTGTACATTATGCTATAAAAGTTGTACTACACAATATTTTGGACAAATATACCCCTACCGTTATAACTTCCGTTATCTTTTCCACTATTGTTGCTATGCACATGCATCCACCTTATATTTTCTTATCTTCTTCAATAATAATAATAATATATACACATTAAATATTAGAGTTATATTTTAGTTATTTTTAAAATATAAATATCCAATTTATAAAAATATTTATTATTATTATTATTTACTATATTAAAATTTAAATAAATTTAAAATTTTAATATAAAATACTAATATTGGGCACCTATTTTTTGCGTATCGCGCATAAGAAAAACTAGTAATAATATATAAGTCTTAAATATTTTGCAAAAAAGGGTTCGGTAAATATTGATTATTTTTTTTAATGATGTGTCATCTTCTCCTTCACCGCCGGTGTACAGCATCTCTACACCGGCGGTGCATCAAATATTAATCCTTAACATATTCATGGTATATGTTTAACAATTACGCCAACTCTTGTTGCGCAAATTATACTGTGGACCATGATCATGACTGATACTGCAGTTGTGTTGAACGGATACTGCAGTTGTGTTGAACTGGTATTGCAGTTGTGTTGAAAGGGAATTGCAGTTGCGCGGAGCAGAGATCGTTTCATCCGTTCAACACACTGCAGTATCAGTTCAACACAACTACAGTATCACTTCGACACAACTGTAGTTCCAGACGGATGAAACGGCTTCTATTCCGCGCAACTGCAATTCCCTTTCAACACAATTGCAGTATCCATTCAATACAGTTATAGTATTAGCCATGGTGCATGGTCCACAGTATAACGACTGCTTTGGTTGTGATGAGGTTCGGACCTAAGACATTTCTTATAAAAATTAATGAGTAAAGAATAATAAGTAATTAACGGAACATTCCGTTACTAAAGTTTATACTAATGGAATGTGATGATATTTAAGGGAAGAAAATAATATAATGGAAGGTAAAGAAGGAAAATCATTAAAAAAAAATACTAAGATCAAAATAATATGAACCATTCATTTTGACAAACAATTATACTAACATTTTGTACCCGTTAGGGGTCTAACTTTATTGCTCTTATTAGAATAGTAGATTATAGATAATCAAAGGGAGTGGGAAAGATGCAGTAATTCTTTGGAAAAGCCTGATTCTCCTTGTCTTCGAGCTTTCATTCCTCAATCCAGTGATTTGTTCCTTCATATACCTCCCCACTAATAGATAGAGACAAATTAAATGGGAATAACTGAACCATGCCTACAAAATGCCAGTACTATGCACATGCTTCAAAGCCAACGTGATGCACTGATATTGCCTCTATTTTTTTTTGCTAAGACAATTATTTGTGATAGCATTGCCTCTATTTATTTGGTAGCAGTCAAATGTCATTCTTGGAGTATTATGATTTGTTTTTTAAAGATAATTGTATTAACAATTATGTTGATTTAATTACTAACTACTTTTGTTTATTTTTTTTATTTGAATTATTACGAACTTTTTATTACTATTATAACATTATTGATAATTGAACCTCAAAAAATTAACAATAATAACGCCAACATCAATAATAACATTAATTAATTTATAAATCTAAATTATTTTAAAATTTATATTTAAAGTTTAAAATTATACAATATACTCATATCTTAAAACGTTTCCCTTCCCCTTATTGAAAAAAAAAAAAAAAAAAACCAACAAAAGTAGTTAGTAATTAAANTTTTTTGTTTTTGCTTTTTGGGTTTTATATTATTTCTTGTTTCTTGAATTTGGCGATTGGATATTTGGATGGGTAGCTGTAAAAAGTTTAGTTCAAGCTTGAAACTTGAAGCTCATCAGAGGTTAAACTGTCCGACCAAACCTGCGATCATTATGTTTGTGAATAAACCTCAATCAGTGTTTTGCTTGTCGGTTGATGGAATATTGGAATTCTAGACTGGTGGTTTTTCCTGTGAGGAAGAAGCTAATTAATCTAGATTTTCTTTGCCTGCCAAACAGCTCTTTAATGAATGTGTGCTTTTTCTTTGGCGCAACAGTTTTTTAGGTGCTATGCCTATGTGGTTGGTGCTTGACAACTACAGTGTAGTTTTTTGTTAAAAAAAAAAAAAATTAACTTACTCCCCATCTACTCTTCAAAAAAAAAAACTTACTCCCCATCTAACATAGTCTTGTTCACGACGTCAAGTGCAAATAATTCAAATGGATAATAATAAACAGTGGCTAATTTTTTATTAGTCCCCATCCTAGTCATTTTTATTTATTAGTCATCCAAACAGTGGCTAGGATTTTCATGTGCTTTTTTATTCATTTAAATCTGCAATATTTTATTATGGGAAAATAAGGGGGACATATTTGGTCCCATGGTAATTAGAAGTTTACAAATTTGACTTACAACAAGAGTTGTTTATTGGTCTTTTTGATATGAGTCGATAAATTATGAGCAAATCTAGGTTGTTTTACCTCATTGTAGTCCTTTTGTCAGTTAGGTCACAACTCACATGGCGGATTTACCCGATGCACACCCTCAAATAGTGAAAGCTGAAATAGGGATTGGTCATTTTAGTTACCATCATTAGATTTGAACGGAAATTCAATAAAAAATTTAAAAGGGAGGGGTAAGTGGGTAACAAAAAGACCAAAACCCCATTTGGGGAATAAGTGAGAGATTAAGTAAGTCCAAATATGTTATTTTTCCTTTTAATATATTCCATTATGGTTTTTGTTTTTTTTTTTTGAATGCCATTAGAGTGTAGTATCTGTTCATAAACTACTTTCTCAACCTACTAAAGAACAAAGAGACAGCAACGCTTCCACTGAGGCTCAAACCCACCACCTCCCGTATACAGGGAAGGGTTTGATGCCACTGGACCACAAGGCCCTTGGCCATTATGGTTTTTTTTTTAAAACTAAAAAAATGAGAAAATTTAATTGCACTGCACCAACATCTCTTTTAATTATTAACTCATGGGTAATAAAATCAATTGGTTTGTGTTATGGGAGTGTAAAGATTGGCTTTGCATATGTCTTAGAATGTCAAGTTTCAGCATAACATGAGATGAAACAACTGAAGCAGCTAAACTGGTGACATTTTCTTTTGATGTTCTGATGTATTATCAGTAGCAGTCCAAAGTTCCACAATGCGACGATCATTGTCAAACAAGATGTCTGCTCCTCTTCACTACCATGCATCAACTGGACCAGTAATCATAACAAGTGCAGAAACTGTTGATTATAGTCTGAAACCATATTCAGGAGTTCCACAGGTATAGTGAAAGTTTACAGCTTATATTATCAGTAGAAAGACTATGTTTTGATCTAATTGGTTGGGGTTTTAAATCTTTTAGCTTAACACTCCTAAATATATTCCTTAATTTTCATTAATTCTTGCTCGTTTGAATTGCAGAAAAATATGGTTCTTGAGAAACTGGGGGGAATCCATTATGCACACTCGGTTCAGCACTCGTTTATTTCTCCTTCTGGACAGAACCAGCTCGGTTTTGTTCAGAATCCCGTGTCTGTGGTTCCTGCTAGTGGTGCTGTAGTGGGCACTACTGAATTACGGTATGTCTTTGGACACAATAATACTCTATCCTCGTGTACTATTACACAATGTTTCGATGCAGTAATGCACTTATGTAGTGGCTGAGTTGAATTGGATCCGTTCTGTAGGAATGATTCTCATGCCTCGAATGCTCCTGCTCAGTTAACCATATTTTATGCTGGTTCGGTGTCTGTTTACTCCAATATATCTCCCGAAAAGGTAAATCCTCGAATTCTCTCAAGGATCCAGAGTTTCTGTGAATTTGGTATTGCAAGGGCTTAATATGAGTGAGTGTGTTACTTAGGCTCAAGCTATTATGTTGTTGGCGGGGAATGGGACTCCTAACACTTCTGGCCTAAAACCTGCTGCTTCTCCAGCTCAAGGAGCGGTTTTACCAAGCATTCCCATCATTGACGGTTTTGCTGTAAATCGAGACAATATCAGAGCAGCGTGTTTTCCAAGTCCCATTTCTATAACACCCTACACCATTCCACAGTCTGCTGCAGGATCGGGTAGCTCTAAGGAAGCTACTGCGGTGAAACTGGCCACCCTAGCTCCATCAGGTACGTTTTAACGCTCTGGATTGCATCTGATCCTTTTTTGTTTTCAGTGGACACACACACACATATATATATTGCCATAATAATTTCCAATTTCTTCTATTGTAGCAGTGCCTCTAGCTCGCAAGGCTTCTTTGGCTCGGTTCCTTGAGAAGCGCAAGGAAAGGTAATTGAGATGTTTTTCTAGTATTGCCATTGTTTGAGATTTCTACTGACCGGGAAAATTTTCAAAAAGGAAATAGAAAGTTAGCAACTACTTGAGATGATCGATATGAACACTGTTTTTACTGACCTGTTGGAAGATAGAAACCTGTTTTCTTTCTCGTGTACGATACAAATTTTATTCTTAACAGTCCATCCATATTGGCATGCTACTCTGGTTACAGAAATTGTTAAGTCCCAGATTGAAAATATACTAAGAGAGAACATATGAATTTATAAGGCCATACGTTAGACTAGTTAATTGATTGGATTCAGTCTTTTAGTGTGGTTTGATCCATGTACATTATAGCCCAGTTGAGTAACCTTAGCCCAATCTTAGGCACCAGAGCTCCCTGTAGAAATGACAAATGACTCAACTTCAATGTGTTTGATTTCTGCATCCAGGGTAATCAGAGCATCTCCTTATGCAAACAAGCACTCTCCGGAATGTGACAGTCTTGGATCTGCCAGCATAACTTATCCCGCAAATTCATTGAGCTCGTTTCCTCTGGGCGCTGCCAATTAGTTTGAAGACTGAAAGCGAGTAAAACAGCCCGACCCCTTCATTAATACTGGTTGAAGGGCTCCTTTAGCTGTAACCATTGTATTCTTGATGACCTAAGCTCTAGATATATATATGAAGCTGGTCCTTTATTTTTGTGGGGTTCCAATTGTGTTGCAGAACTTCTCAACCCCACTATCACTTCTTTGTCTATAAAAATTTTCATGTACTGTACTAACTGTAATGTGGTGTTGCTTTCTGAACCAGATATATTGGTGCTGGCACTTGGCAGTTTGTATATTGTAGTCAACACCATCTTGTTCTTGTATTATTACTATTAGTCTGTAAAGTGCATTCTAAAATTATTATTAAATGAAACTCTGTATCATATAACTTTTATGAGTCAAAATTTTTTTTTTTAGGATAAAATTTGAATACTTGAAACACTAGAAGACATTTCATAGTGTCAAAGACCTTGTGGTTCCAGTGGCACTAAGTTATTGTTTTGTATTGTGCTCTGGGAGAGAGTGTGCACTCATGCACAACATCGTGTGCACTGTAGAATGTCACTAGAATCATATGCACACACGGCACACTCATACATTACACTATGTGCACTCTAAAATTGCACAGTGGACACGCTTACATTAAAATGCATATCATGCACCACTATAAGCAAATGAGCACGCATATGTATTATAGTGCACACACACTAAGTTTACAATGCACACAACATCACATGAACACAAAGTGCGCACTAGGTCACGACGATCTGCACACATGCGACGAAAATCCAACGAGGAATGACAGTGTAAATGCACACCTACGCAGGCCATAGTGCACACCAATACATTACCAACAAAAACTACACATATGTCAATTGCAAATACAGACAATATTATACTCAAGCGATAGCCAATTGCAAAAATGAACTTGAGTCCATGGTTGAATAAAAGAAACGTAGAAGAAAAAAATTCAAAGCAAGATGGAGAAAGAACTTCACACGAACAAGGAGAGTACATAAAAAAGAATTTCAAACCTAGCATAAATTCCTTATCAAAAATCATGCGTAACAACCATATAAAATAATATACACAATCTCTATGACTTGTGAGTATTGAAAATCTATGCGTTCTTTTTTATATGCTTGACTCTATTGAGCATCTGTTACCCCGTTATGTTCTTGCATCAACTCCTTGAACTTTATATGATTCTATTGGAATTCTTAGTCTTGGATTGAGTTTGAGTTACTACCGTTGTTCTACTTTGTATATGTATTCTCTTGGAATCCTATATATTTATGTATCCTTTGATTGAGAGATTTGTATCTTGTTGTTGAATCATTCTCTGAGATCATTATGCTGGTTGTGGAACCGTGTAGGGACTTATTGTGACACTATTGATTTGAGATTTGTGAGCCTTTTTGGCTCTGGTGGATTTTAGACACCTAGTAGAAACGTATCTTGGGTGTAAGAGATAGTAACTAACCCGTTGGGCTTGGAATCCCAATAGGGGGTTTATACACTTAAAGTTTTAGATATGTTTCTATTGTGGTAATGCCCGCTTATCGGGCGGAGGTGACGGACGTATTGTGGGGAACGCCGTTCACTAAGGGCTTAGCTACGGTGAGGTCCTGCCTTATATGGCTCACTTGATACTATTTGTGGATATTAATTTATGTGGTATTGATGGTGGTTTAACGTCAATTTGAAAGGTGGACTAAAATTATCCAACTTTTATTAAGTCTGGACAAAATTAATAAAAAGGGATTAAATGTGTCCAACACATAATAAATGTAGGACCAAAAATAGATTTCACTCAAATTTTTTGTACAATTTAGGACATAAGAAGAGTAACTTTTTTAAAGTGATTTTTTTAATGTAAAGTTAGGTGGACAAATTTGATTTGGTTTATTTATTATTTTAAATACAACAACAGTAGTTATAACTATCATACTTATACCACTACTTTTTTTGTTTGCAAGCTACTTATAAGTTATACCACTACTAGACTACAATAGTTATACCATGAACCCTTCCGTATCCAACTTGTCACAATTTACATACTAAATGTTCACAATATAAATTGTGAACATTCAGTATGTAAATTGTGAACATTCAATATATAAATTATTAATATTCAGTATGTAAATTACATATTTTAGAAATTATTAATACTCTTATTAATACTATTTTTCAATCTGGTTGGAACCTACAAATTAGAAATAAAAATTGTACAATTTTGAAGTGTTTAATGATCGAATGAAATGCATTTTTAATTTAGTATATAAATCTATTTTTTTGAAACAGTACATACATCTATTTATTTAACTTTATTCTTCATTTTCTCTTTCTGTGTCTTTTTAAATATTTTTAATTGAGATACAAAATAATTTTATTTAATTTATTTTTTAGTTTTTGCCGATTCAACAGGTTTCCCTGTTTTTCATGACTCCGTGAAATGAAAATATATTATGTATATATACAAAAACCCTTGAGAGAGAGAGAGAGAGAGAGAGAGAGAGAGAGAGAGAGATGGACATGGATGCAAGGAGGCTGGAAGAGCTAAAGTACTTCGTTGATCACTGCAAAGCTAACCCTTCGATTCTACACACACCTTCACTTTCCTTTTTCAGGAGCTATCTCGAAAGGTACTACTTTTTCTGTGCTATTCCTGGTTAGCTTTTCTTATTCTCTGATTTTTTTCAGCAAGCGTTCACTGTAAAATTAGTTACATATATCGGTAAAAATTCATTTTCAGCTTGGGAGCTCGAATTCCTCCGAAGGTCAAAACAGTAAGCTTCCATTTTTCTATCTTCGACTTTTGCTGCTATTCACTTCTAATTTGCTTCAATGAAACCATTTTTCTCTGTTTCTTCTTTGGTGAAAACTTAAAATTTATTAGCTGAAAAGCTAGTTAATTGAAAAATTGAAGTTTATTAGCTGAAAAGCTAGTTAATTGGAGCAATTAATATAAGCTTGCTTATTATAAGCCAGGGTTACAGTGTGGGGTATGTTAGGAAGAGACTATAATTACACTTTGAAAATGAGGATTTTATTTTATTTTTTAAAATTTCAATTTCCTTTGGAGTAGGCAACAATGTAGTTTGATAGCACCAGACTAAAGACAGCTCCACCCTTTATGAATGACCAACCATGTCCTACATTCCTGCCACAGGATTGTGTTCAAGTATTAGGGATTTTGTTCTTGAAAGACCCTTTTCCTTAATGATTAATTAGCAAGCTTTTATATGAGTGTTTATGTTTATTCAGATATATACGCGGGTTTTGAATGTTGCTCTTGAAAGAAGCTTTACCTTATATATTATCAATAACTAACAAAAGTATTCTGGGATTATTGAGGCTTAGCTAAACACAACTGTGTAAGTAGTGAAGCCCTTCATGTTACTGATTAGAATAATTCTGAAACCAGTTCTTTGGGGCTTGCCTGTATTCCTAGTTCATGTATGTACATACACCTGGATATCTTTAAAAAATTAACAGTTCAAGTTCAAATTTCAAAGTTGTGACTTGTGAAAAATGAGAATGTGATAAATACGTAAGGCTCCTTATATATTTGATTTGACTTGAATAAGCCCGTAAGTACTAGGCTCCATTATAATCGCTGTATAACACATATTATATCAACATACATTCTATTTTTGTTGAGTTTTTGCCTTAGGCCACTGGTTAACATGATATCAGAGTTGGATTACTTGTGAGAATGGAGCTCCAGTAAAAAGTAGTACAAGTAGACTTCTTAAGCCTGTTCCATTGAGGTATCTGTTGCTATCCTTTGTTGGTTTGGGTCCAGAGAGGAGGAGAGCAAAACAGAGAGAAAGTGGATCTGGTCTGGTGAATTAGGTTGGAAAAGTGGTTTGATGTTAGGCTCAATTTTGGATATTTGTCTACAGAGTGTATAATTTAAAATAAACAAATAAATGGGGTTGAGAATATGAAGCTATGAAATTATGAATATGGGGACTAAAGGGAAGTAGAATCAGAGGTTGCAAAGTCTGTGGATCTTATGTGAAAGTCTTGGTGAACTGACTTTGGCTCTTGGTAGGGCCTTAAATACAAGCAGGTATGTTCAAATTCTCATGATGGACTCATGGACAGAGTAAATTGCAAGTAGAGATTAGGTTGTGGTGATTCAAGAGTGCATGGTGAAAGTGGCCCATAAGATTAAAATTTGCCTATGGTAGATGGTGGAGATAGGTAAGTATATTTGCAAAATGTGTCAGTGGGTTCCAAGGGTGGTAGAACTTCCCATGTTTTGAGTGAGGGGGAGTATGA
>CM008339.1:13892858-13903210 GCA_002525835.2 Ipomoea batatas
ATGTGTTAGAGTTCAATTTTTTTTTTTTGGTGTATTTAGTTCTGGTTAGATTTGATTAGTGATGACTAGAAAAAAACATTTCCCTGAAACTGGTATAACTGTGAATGGAAGCTTATTGAATCTCAATGCACTTTAATTTATAATGATCCATATTGTATGTGTTGTAGACCGTGTACGATCATGACACATTCACTTTGGACGACAAAATGGGAGATGCAGAATTCGACGTTAAACCATTTCTAGACGCCCTGCAGATGAGCTTAGAGGGCTTCCCGAGTGGCACTGTGATCACACGAATACAACCATGCAGGACAAACTGCCTGGCCGAGGAGTCGTGTGTGATCTGGAAAGACGGCATGGTCTCGCAAGATATGTGCCTGAGATTGAGAAACGTAGAATGCGGCGAGGTGGAGCTCCAACTTCAGTGGATTAACCTCCCTGGGAATTTAGCTTGAAAGAGAGCAGCAGGTGTGTTCTGTGTTGCTTATTATCATGGCTGCTGGTAAGCATTTGGATCATAGGCCAATGTCAGATAAAATGGAGCTGTATGATTGATTTGCCATTTATGTAAGTTATGTATCTTAACATGCATATATGGGCCCTGAAATATTTGGTTTATTATTATTAATATTATGTTTCTTTTTTAAAAATTTCATGAGATGTACTCAAAATCTTCTTTGTAATAATAATAAGATTGTAATAATTTTACATAAGAATGGATTATAATTTATACTGCCTTATTTCCAGTATTTTTCTTTGAAACCACCAACTTAGTGTTCTTGTACATAAAATAGGGCGTTTGATTGGAATGAAAGAATTCAGGGGGAAATGAATTGTAATTCTGTGGGAAAAGAATAAGGTAGAATTCAAATTATATTGTTTGGTATGTTGGAATATAATAATTGGGAATTGAAAGGCAAGAAATGAATGAATAGTTAAATGTCATTGAATAATAATAATATATTTCGTAATAATGATAAGGCAAATTAGTAATTAATCTTGAAATTACAATTTTCTATACTCAACGCCAAGGATCAAACCATTACATTTGGTTAAAGATGAATGAGCCCTTTGCCACTCAACCACACCCCCAAGGTTAACCAAACCATGGAATTGTAATCCTTATAGAGACCATAGGAATTGCAATTCTCTCCAACCAAACCATGGAATTGTAATTCTATGGAGTTTGATAGGAACGGAATTATAATTCCATCCTACTGAACACCCAAGTTTTTAGATGTTTGTTTGGTAACAAAAGAAAATCAGTAGATTCGGCAATTTTAGCATTTTAAGTAAGTCAAAATGTTAAATTAATATTTGATAATAAGCATATTCATTTAGGCCTTGTTTGGAAATCACTGGTTAGCGGTTATTGTATTAGTAGTTAACAAATAGTGGATTGTATTAGTGAGTTTGACCAGCAGATTGTATCAGCGATTTGTAAAAAAATGATAAAATTAACTCTTTAAGTTAACGATTAACATGTAAAATGACTTAAAGGTATACATATATTCCACATAATAATAATAATAATAATAATAATAATAATAATAATGCTAACAAAAATAAAAAATAATAATTATAACAAGGGGAGGCATGCGACTTCCCCTTTGTTTTCCCACTTCTCCCACATTGTGAAAAAAGTGAGGAAGGAGCCTTGAAAGTTGAGGCTCCTATAAAACAAGCCTCAAGGCTCCATTAATTTTAGCCGTGCACATCCAACACAGCAATGAAGAGCCTTAAAGGCTCCTCATAAATTGAGCCTTAAAGGCTCCTCAATAGTTAATTTATTATTATTATTATTATTATTATTATTATTATTAAAAGTAAAGGCGTTTTGGATAAAATTACATTTTCCTCAAAACGATAACCTCAAACGTGGCTCATAGCGGTGTTTGAGATTTCAGCGGTTTGGAGCAATCCGCTGTTCCAAACCGATGGTTTACCAAACAACTACTTTGACATTTTAACCATAGTCAAAACGTCAAAATCAATGAATCTGTCAAAATTTTGGTTGATCCGTCAACAATCAAATATGCCCTTAGTGTTTTGAATCTAAACCACTTTTATTACTCTCTTTCGATATTCAAATGGTAAATATAAAAATTTATCCATGTTGAATTAATGGATTGATGCCATTTCTAGGACACGACAAAAAATCTTTAGAATACAAAAACTTCAAAAATATTATCTTAATACCATTTTATTCCTTTAGGGAGAAAACAAAATTTAAAAAGGGCAGGCAATTTTGGCCAAGGGGAACAAAATCTTTATAGAAATTGATGTGTGAACCAAAGTCCAAGGAAAGGTTTTACCAGCGGATTAGCCAAAGAAAGAGACAAAACCAAAGTTAACATCAAAGTAATCAAATGCATGCCCTTTCATACTCTTTGAAAACATAAGCTGTTCCTCTGATTTTTTATTTTTTTTTACTTTAAAAATTTTTTCCTAAAAATGTGTGGTAATTTGCGCAATTTAAACATAATGTTGGGTGGTTTTGGAATTCCAAGAGAGTTGTGACCCCTTCTCGACATTCATTTATCACTGCCCCAACTTCCCAACCTTCTCACCACACGTTTCCGTAAACCGTGGAGTTTTATTAAATCCAAGGACAATATTTTACCTTATCTTTAAAATCGTTCCATCCCAAACATGAAGAAATGTTTTCCTAATGCTTTGCATATGTTGCTTCACCACAAATATTAATCTAAATTCACATTGCTTTTGTGTAGTAAAATAAAACTCATGATTATAAATTGTAATTATAATTTGTGATGGTGGATTACGGATGATTAACAATCAGTTAAATCTAAATACTGATTCGTAAGAGTTGATCGATTCATGAATAGATTAATTAATATCAAAGTGTAACTTTTAAAGTTTTGGAGATATGTCTTTTTTTGTTTCAATCTTGAAAAGTTCACTTTAGTGATAATGCCTATTGGGGTCACTTTAGGTTTATATGCATAGGGGTTAATTAGATGTTCACTTAAATACTAATACATTTAATAGTAATAACGGTTGAAAGTATTATTTGGTAAATAATAATTATAGATGGTGGTTATAATTTTTTCATAAATGATTGCTTTTTTTTTTGTTTATCACGAGGGAAACTCACATTCAGTACTTGAGGATGTGCACCCGGTAAACCATTTTCTTATGAAATTGGCTTGAGGGTGTGTATTAAATAAACCATACTCTTGTGTAATAGCTTGCAAATCGCACAAGCATGGTTGCAAAATTCGCGCCTAGGCGCTAGGCGGCGCCTGGCCGCGTCGAGGAAGGCCGAAATCGGCCTCCTCCGTGGCCGGGCGCCTAGGCGGCGGCCCCTAGGTCTTCGGCCGACTAGGCGGCGCCTAGCCCGCTTACCGGCAAGCTGGCGTTTTTTTTTTAAAAAAAAAAAATTATTTTATTTTATTACAAATCTTAAACATTTAAGCTATTAATGTTATAATGTATTAACTAATACTCTAATGGTCTAATATAATAATTAATAACTTAATAAAATAAAAAGTACTACCTAATAACTAAATTAAACTAATAAGTAATGCACTAATAATTAATAAATAATAACTAATAACTTAATGAGTGTTAACTATTTAACTATTAAAGTGTAAAGATTTACAATATTAAACACTTTACAATTATTAACACTTAAAATATTTTTTTAGTTTTTTTTTAAAAAATTCAAAATAAAAAAAAAAAACCCTAAAAAACCTAGGCGCCCGCGTAGCAATTTTTTCAACATTGCGCACAAGAGAGATAAATCACACTAAGAAGACCATGTGAGACATACTCGATTGAGAAAGTATTAGCAAAATTAAGCTTGTGATTTTTTAGTACATGAATCATACAACACCACTTGATCACCCCTTTCGGGACAAATAATTGACTTTTTAGTAAGCAATCTAAGGGTTGCTTTTTTTTTCTTTTTTTTTTTTTCGGAGCTATATATATAGAAAATCACTTGTGTATTCTTATGATGGAGTGTTTTAACCTTTACATCTATAAGCGTTATTTAAACTTAATCCAAGTATCAACTTGTATAAACACAAAAACCTAACTAAATTAATTACTTTATTTAATTATATATTCACATTTTTGTATTTTGGCGAAAATTGACTAAGCTAGGTTAATGAAAACAACAAAATTTCCATCAAAATATCCTTTTAGCGCACTATATTAGTAACGTTGGCTCCTAAAGAATTATGACATTTGTTTGATTACACTTAAGTGTGAAAAGATAAATTTACCTTGGTTAATCACCTTTTTCAATGCTTTAAACTCCATCACCTTCTGCATAATTATATGTGTACAATGATTACAATTTACAAATACTACTGATTGATAAAGCGTAAATGATGTGAATATATAGTAAATAAATTGAGCCGTGAAATATTAAATCATCCTCACTAACTTATCACAAACGTAATGTAATTATATCATGTACAAAGAATGTATTTTCTCGAAAATTATATCATGTACAAAGAATGTATTTTTCTCGATCCTTAATATATATCTTTCATTATACAACGATTAAGCTTAGCTTACAAATACGAAGATTGACCTGGGCATCTCTTGGTCTCCAAGGCCGGGAGACCAAGCATGGATGACAAAAAAAATCACTTTTGCCACCACATGTCATGACTAATCTAAGCTAACGATGATGTGTTGCTATGTCAGATCATCAATTAACAAGAAATTTGACATGTGTTTCTAATGAGAACTGGCATGATGGGTAGTATCCGTGTCCAAGAGCTAGTTCTGTGAGAATGGAGTAGTGTCTAGATCATTAGCCTAAGTCATATTTGCTTAGGACTAGGCTCCAAAATATCTCCTATAGCATTGCAGTGTAATATGATTAAGATTGCTGTAGATTTGACACTATAGCATTGCAAAGCAGTATGACTAAGATTGCTGTAGATTTGACACTTTGGAAGATATCCACGGACACGTCCACGACTCATATACCTCCTCTATTGTCACAACCATGTCCATGAGGTTGATTAACAATGCGTCCGATTGTGAGGCAGTGGGGAAATAACTGCCCACGGTGGTTCTGAGCGAGTAGTCAAGGAAACGTTATCTGCGTAAATAAACTAATGTGTGGTGAGATAATCATTGAGTTGAACAATTATCACATGTTCTTTGGTGGTCAATGAGATATAGATTCCGTTCACCCAAACTAATTGGTCGAACGACTTCAATAAGAAGTCTAATTAAAATCTTGACTTTGCCAAGATACTCACTGGAGACTCAGAGGTTGTGCCTGAGTGGAGGACCCAAATTGGGACGTGGCATGTCCCACTGCAGCATACATAACCTCATCGGATAGAGATGAGATGAGCATGAATAGGATAGAAGAATATTGACGGACCCAATTTGTTACTGCAAGATTGGCTACAACGGAACACCCATCTGGAGACTGAATAAATGAAGCCGGACACGATAACATGCCATCAATGTATCCACTAAGATTTTGACCATGGAGAAAGGGAACAAGTTGTATCTTCCAAGATAGGTAATTTGAGGAGGTATGCTTAGTGAAGATAAAATGATGAGTTGTCTGTAGAGTATTTATTGGAGATGGGGTTGGAGGGGCAATATCTGAGGCAGTGCTAGAGGGGGAGGTTGTGGTAGTGATTTCATCCGCCGGCTGCGACGCGGGTTTGTAGTCATGGATCATTTAGTATATTGATAGTTTGATACTATATGAAAATAATAATTTAGATCAGAGAAAATTTTTATTATTGATCAGTATTAATCTACAAAGTACCGTATGTATTTATAAGAATACAGTTTTAGTCAGGTCAAGAAAAATAAAAGATAAATTTACAATAATACTGAGAGATGGAGAAGAAATTCTAGCGTAACTAGAATACAGAGTCCTAATATTTCTTGCTTCGACACTATAAATAGAGTTTCTCCAACCAATTATGGGTTATGATTTTCTAGGCTTTAGCACATTTAAGAGCTTCCAAGCTCAGTTTAAGAGCTCAAGCATTACTATGACCTATGACATAATTTTTCATAAAAGTAACTGGTACAATAGCAATTTTAGAGAGAAACACCCTCACTGTATAGTACCCAATTCAAGCAGCATAATTTTTGCAACACAAAATCCTATTAATTGGTGTGATTCATGCTCCCTCTTGTCGCCACCTCTGCCATAAATGAATTATTGATTTAATCTAGTCACCCGGTGTGCTTCACTGCAATTTTAGTGCCATGGTGCAATATGCACATTCAAAAACAGAACCAAATCATCCTTCCCCAAACAGACAATGGTAATAGCCATAATTTGTATACATTTAACAATTACGTCAATTTTGATTGGGATGAAGTTCAATTATGAAAATTAATGAGTTAGTTAAAGAATATATAATAACTAGTTAACGGAGTATTTCGTTACTAAAGTTTACATTGACGTAATGCAGAGATATTTAAGAAAAGTAAATGATATAATAGAGGGTAAAGTAGGAAAAAAAAACTAAAATCAAAATAATGTGAACCATTTATTTCAACAAACAATTACACCAATATTTTTTAGTTCTTATTAGGGACCTAACTTTATTGGCTCTTATTAAGTTTGTAGAGATTGAGACATGTAAAAATAACTGTATTTTTCTCATTAGTAGAAACGTAACTAACAAGACATAAAAGTTTAAAAAAAAAAATCATAATCAACTTTATGACAAACTTAATGTAATGATATGATTTAGAGACAAAGTATTTTTCTCAAACTCTAATACGTATCCTTATTCAATCTTTTCAAACATTTTAAAGGCAATGTCAAGTACTATATATGACATGCTTTAATTCGGTTGATAACATTATGAACAGGCCAAGAAAGAAAAACCCAACAATATAATAGCTCACAAATGCAATCATTTCATGATATCAAATCAGATGAGGTGGTAAGGAGCATATATGGAAGATAGAAAAAGCACCATTGGATCGATCTAAAGGTACCATGAAAGAATATAATGGACGACAAACCAAAAACATTAAAAACCACCGACGACTACAACAAACAAGCAAGCACCATATATCAATCGTTATATTTTTTGATTTCATAAGGTACGAAATTCATGTTCATAATGCACATAATTATGTAGTTGTGAGCATATAAACACTTAACATAATACACATACATATTATGGAATTGAAATTCATCATAAAGTAAGGATGACGACACATAAATTCATAGCATAATACACATGCTTTGTATGTACTTATTTTAAAATATTGTGTACGTTTATGTGTATGTGTATTATGTTAAGTATTTATGTGTCCTCAACTATATAATTACGTGCATTATGAACATTAATTATATATACTTTAAGAAGTCAAATTCTATATATTAGATCAGGGTTCACACTGCACTGTGTACCCTGGTCCATGATATAAATTGCCCCCATATATATATATCCATCCTTAATTAATAATTGTGCATTTTCCTGTTATATATATATATATATCTATATCTGTTGTTTTAATTGGCAAATTATACCATGCACCACGGTGCACACAGCAATGCGCACCACGTACGTAAACGACGTCGTTTTGAGCATTGTAAACTAACCGTTCCTTTTTTTGAAAATCACGTTTCCTGTTTCGACTGGTCTGTGTATTTATGTGAATATTTTGTGTATTCTAGGTAATCGTTATGTGTATTCCAGGCAATCATTCTGTGTATTCTAGGCAACTGTTCTGTGTATTCTAGGCAACTGTTCTGTGTATTCATGTTAGTAACACATGTTGTGATGTGTTTGTGTATTCGAATGTTTAGAAGGATGAGTTCTGTGTATTTTGTGTCAATATTCTGTGTATTCATGTTATTAACACAGGTTGTGATATGTTTGTGCATTCTAATGTTAGGAGGATGAGTTATGTGTATTTTATGTCAATATTCTGCGTATTCTGGGCAAACATTCTTTGTATTCTAGGCAAACATTCTGTGTATTATAGATAATGAATTCTCTGGAATCATTCGCGTCCACGTCCACTAACATCGAAACAGCGTCGTTTTGGACCAGGGTGCACATTGCTATGTGCACCGTGGTGCACGATATAACGATTGGTTTTAATTTGTCACCCTCTTTAGACCTCACCGTGGTCCGTTGCAAAATTAACTGCCCCCTAATCCCCCATATCAGAATATCTAGCTACCATCTTTAACCTTATCTTTTAGCCAACCTTCTTTTTTTATAGTAGAAAGTTGGTTGGTGAGGTATATGTTAGAATGGTGTTCGGTATACTTTTAGGGAGATGAATAAATATATTGATAGTTGCAGGTGAATTTAAGCCTAACGAGTGGGGATACTGAGAGCATGCCATACTAGACTTGTACATAATATCACCTTATCAAAATTGAAATATACAGAAAAAGTGAACAGTTTATGTGCAAACAGTTCACCTTCCAAAAGTTTGTCCTCCCATATTGTCAAACAAAAACACAGCTTAAAACAAATAAATAAAACGAAAAAGAAAAAGGAAAAAGTAAGGCAAATATAAGCAGAAAAAAAGAGTGTAAAGACTAAAGACGCAATTTAATTGATTGTTAAATTCAATGTAACGTTAAGGCCTTTCCCATTTGTTCATTTTGACACAAATTTTTAGGTAAAAAACTAACCCACAAATGTTTATACAAATGGGAGAGTGAATTTTTAGAGATGTTTTTCTACTGCAAAAATGAGTTTTTGGGCGAAAAGGTGGGCCTCACCCAGTGAGGAAGAAGTTGCCCCTCACTCGGGTGAGGCGCAGTTCGCGCCGAGACGGGCGCGTAAATACCTTCTTTTTTTTCTTTCTTTCTTTTCTATTTTAGATTTTGTTTTATTTTTTTCTTTTTTTTTTTCCTACACTCTCATTTTCTCTTTCCTAATCACACTTACAAAAACTCCTCAAAAACCACACCAAAATTACAACTATTGAGGAAGGCCTAATAATCTTTTCATTAACAGTCATGGTATGCGGGTTCAAATCCCACTAAAGAGAGTGCATATCTTAGAGCATTCACAACAGGTGATTTTAGAAGGTTTTTAAGCATATGTGGAAGAAGAGGGAGGAAAGAGAGTGTTTTAAGTCTTCCTGCAAAGACCTTAATTTTTATTAGAATTGTGGGCCCTACATGGTGAGAGAATGAAAACGAATACTGCGTGCGTTTTGCACAAATATGCACCAGTCTAGTCCGTGTAGTGCATGCGCCAGACTAAGCGCCTAAAAATTGTTTTTTGTCAAATTTTTTTTGTTAACAGATTTGTTAGCCTTGTTTTTATTTTTTAATTTCTTTTTATCCTCTTTTTCTCTCTCTTCTTTCCTACTTAGCACAAAAAAACATCATCTATTAACTATTGAGAATGTTCTTATGAGTGACAATGATATACGGATTTATGGAGTTTGGAGTGCAAACTTACCCTAGTTTGGAAATGCACAAAAATCGATAAGTCTGCTCAAATGCGGTCGCACCTTCCCGTGTGGTCGGTGCAGTTTACACCACTAGTGTTAACAAAATACACCACTAGTGATAGGAAAATGCACAACAATAAAAATGCACAAAAATACCACATCTCCCCTCCACCTAATTGTGCATTTTCGAACACTGTGTGGTGTATATTTGTATACCTAGTAGTGTGTGGTGTATATTTGTATACCTAGTAGTGTTTTTTTTGGTGATGCGTACTTAATGGTACATATTTGTGTTGTGTATTTCCTAACATTAAATGGTGCATTTTGTTAACATTAGAGGTGTAAACTGCATCGACCGCAAGAGAAGGCGCGACCACACACACACATATATATATACGCACACACACATTATGAGCAATTTAGGCTGATTTACCCATTGTAGTCTTTTTAACGGCTAATGTCACAAGACTGACTTTATCCCGTGTACACCTTCGGAATGTAGTCTTGTTAACAACTAAGTTACTAAGGTCACAAAGCTATGTTTACCTAGTATACATTTTTGAGTAGTGACTATGAACTTTTTAATTCCCACTCTCACTAAAAAATAAGATAAAATAAAATAAAAACTTACCCCAAGCCCCCACTCCCTAAACCCTTAAATTGCTTTGGAGAGTGCAAGTGCATGCTTGCTTCCAATTCTCAAAGTCTGTATTCTATTAGTATTTCCACACTGCCAAAAAAATATTTGCCTCTGTGCATACTTCCCCAAAGCCCCAGAAACCAAAACACTACACATGCCCCTCCACCACCTTCAAGGCTTTCCATATATTTATAATCATCATCTCACCACCCTCTTCTTCCTTCCTCTACTCCCCTCAATTTAAACTTCCATTCCATTCCTTGCCTCTCTCCCTTCAATCCCTTGCATGTTTTCTTGATCTGGT
>CM008339.1:13977799-13987916 GCA_002525835.2 Ipomoea batatas
AGATTCTACAAGTTTTATCCTGTGACCTCACCTGATGCTCCTGATGTATCAAACGTGAAGGTCAGAATCATGATTTATATTTTTTTCCTTGTTGGTGTAATTAGTCTATGTGCATTTATGGCACAGCATAAATTGGGGTCATTAAAACATAGTTGCTCTGGGTGTAAATCACAAATTGGAATTGTAAACACCTGATAATAAGGTTCCATAATAAGTTCCTAGCTTTGATAACCTTTTTTCCGTAGAAAATAAAATGGATAACCCGAGCAGAACTTAATTCCCTCAACACCTTTTTAACTAAGAAAATCTTTTATGCAGTGCTTCTAATCATATAGCATAGATGTACTAGTTGTTTGGTTTGCTGTCTACACCTTGAATGCTTGATTGTCTCTCTGCTATCAATCTGCAATTTATAATCGTTCTTTTAAAAATGTATAGTAATATACCCTGGGAAATTATCATGAAAACTTACAAACATGCTTCATTCTGACAAGTTGAATTTTGTTGTGAATCTTTTCTTGCAGTCTCCATTCATAAACAGATACTACGGGAAGGCTCATGAAATTTTGTGACATACACCTCCTCCAAGTAGGAATTTAATGGAGGAAATATAATACCCCCCATTTTGTTCTAGAGCGTAAAACTGATGACTCATCAGTAGCCCAGAGCTGCCCAAGTGCAGCTCAATTGAGCATGTATTCTAAAGTCTAGCTTCTATTACAATTTCATAGCATATGTACTCCGTAGAGAGAGAGAGAATATGAAGATGAGAATTGAATTGAATTTTGTTTTCTTCTGATCTGGTCTCTAGATTCGATGACACACATGTCAACCCGTTGATGATGGATGTTCTTAAGCTTAGTTTTAGGATTCTGAAGGTCAGTGAAAGCCTTGGATATGTTCCCGTTTTATTTCTCAGCATATTGTAATACTTTGTCAGAGAATTTGTTACCTGATGACATGTTATTCCTCCTCCTGTTAAAGCTGTTAGCAGCAATGTACTATTATTAACATTGTACTCTTCTGGTGTTGGGGTTTTGTAATACACATTTTTCTTGTACTATCAATTCAGGAGTTCAATGTGTATTCTCTGCAATATTACATAAATCGTGTTTCCAAGGAATAGGAATGTGAGTAGTGATAAATAATCCATATAGAAATGTAGTTTGGGGTATGTAATTATATTTCATAGAGAAAAGATTATCGAGAATATTAATTTTTTTGTGTTTAGAATGATAATGAACTTAGAATAAAGATAAATATGCTCTTATGCAATAAACTTTGTTGTTGTGGATATAATATATATGATGCATATTTAATTTAGTATTTATATACATTAATATTTATGTTCGTGAAGATATATAGAATAAATATTAATAAATGTTATTAAATATAATGCACTGGTTGATACTATTAATAGACTATAGCACAGAATTTAATTATGATATACAAAATTCATGCTCATAATACACATATACATAAACACGGTAATGAATATGACTTAAACACTTAATATAATACACAAAATTCATATTCATAATATACAAAATTCATGTTCATCATATGTGTTTATGTGTATATGTATTGTGAACATGAATTTTATGCATTATGAACATGAATTCTTGAAATTAAATTTTGTGTATTGAATTAGTGTCTACAATATAATAATATTGAGCCGGTTAGTGGTCTAGAAACAATGTTAGCCCACTGTTGCCGCCCGAACCAAGTTTCCCACTATTCTTCCAAACTCAAACATCTACCAGTGTATACAGTATAAAAACGCGGCAAGGGTTTCTGACACTTCTCCCGGTTTCTTCCCAAATTCATCAAAATTTCTTTTGTGAGCTGAATTGGAATGAGAATCGAGCGATTTTAACTTTCTTGTTTTGGAAGAAAATCCGAAGCGGATGGATGTAATAAGTTCACTGCCCGCAGAAGTGAAGCAAAGGATTTTGGAGTGCTTGCCGATTCGAGACGCGGCCAGAACTGCTGTGCTCTCAACTCACTGGAATGNAATTATTGCATATATATATATATATATATATTTTAACCTTGTAGGAATTTAGCTCCATGGGTTCAGTTTAGTTTGGATGTAAAGGATGATGCACCTTGTTTAGTAGTCTCCAAGAATGTTCTTTTTGCCAATGTTTTTTGCCAATGTTAATTGTACTAGATTTTACATATGCTGCTGTTGTTTCTTATGACTTTATTTAGAACTACTCAAGCATGTTTCAAACTCATATATATATATATATATATTAGCAATAATTGTGATGATTTAACAGGAATAAAGAATATTTTTGTATAATTAGTTGCAATAATAACTTGTACATTATACTTGCGATGCTGTATCCTTACAAATTTATTTCGATTTTACCCTTCTTATTAAGTTGTTAATGATGTTAAATGAGACATTTCTTTTATTTCTCATCATATTGTAATACTTTGTCAGAGAATTTGTTACCTGATGACATGTTATTCCTCCTCCTGTTAAAGCTGTTAGCAGCAATGTACTATTATTAACATTGTACTCTTCTGGTGTTGGGGTGTTGTAATACACATTTTTCTTGTACTATCAATTCAGGAGTTCAATGTGTATTCTCTGCAAGATTAGATAAATCGTGTTTCCAATTCTCTGCAAGATTAGATAAATCGTGTTTCCAAGGAATAAGAATAGGAATAGGAATGAGTAGTGGTAAATAATCCATATAGACATGTAGTTTCAATTAGTATGCGGTAGAAGGTAGAAGGCAGGATTTGTGCTAGTGAGTATGGGAAGGGTAATTTGGGACTCGCAAGGGGGAATGCAATTAAAATTTCATAGAAAAAAGATTATCGAGAATATTAATTTGTTGGGTTTAGAATGATAATATATGCTCTTACACAATAAACTTTGTTGTTAATTTCCAAAAAAAAAAAAAAAACTTTGTTGTTATGGATATTATGAATCTAATATATATATGTGGTGCATATACAATTTAGTATTTATATACATTAATATTTATGTTCGTGAAAATATATAGAATAAATATTATAAATCTTTTCAAAAAAATATTATAAATATTAATAAATGTTATTAAATATAACGCATTGGTTGATACTATTAATAGACCAGGGACTCTTACCCAATACACAGAATTTGATTTTATATTATTATTATTATTTTTTTGAGAATGAATTTGATTTTATATTATATTCATAATACATATATACATAAACACGAATTTTATGCATTATAAACATCAATTGTTACATTATAAAGTCAAATTTTGGGTATTGGAAATATTGAGCGGTTAGTGGTTTAGACACAATGTTGCCGCCCAAACCAAGTTTCCCACTATTCTTCCAAACTCAAACATCTACAAGTGTATACAGTATAAAAAGGCGGCAAGGGTGTCTGACACTTCTCCCGGTTTCTTCCCAAATTCATCAAGATTTCTTTTGTGAGCTGAATTGGAATGAGAATCGAGCGATTTTAACTTTCTTGTTTTGGAAGAAAATCCGAAGCCGATGGATGTAATAAGTGAACTGCCCGCAGAAGTGAAGGAAAGGATTTTGGAGCGCTTGCCGATTCGAGACGCGGCAAGAACTGCAGTGCTCTCAACTCGCTGGAAGGATGCTTGGTTGCGGCTTGGGCGGCTTGTGTTTGATCGAGAGTTCTTCGAATGCTTCTCCTCAAGGTACGAAGATGATGAGGAAGGCGAGGAAGGTACGGCTCAGATTAGCGCAATAAATGATATTCTCTTGCTCCGTACTGGAGCCGTTAAGAAATTCACTCTACACCTTGAAGACGTATCGGATCCTAAGCCCCGGCAGTCTGATTTAGATCTGTGGTGTCGTTTTCTTTCCAGAAATAGAAATGATCTAGAGGAACTTGAGTTGTTCATTTCGCGTTTCCATAAGCTGCCAATGTTTATATTCTCGTGCCGGACAATTAAGCGACTCTCTCTCGGCCGTTTCATTTTCGATTTGCCGATCCCTCGCCCTGGATGTATATTTCCCTGCCTCACTTCGTTAGCTTTCTGGGATGTTGAATTCAGTGATACCGTTAAGGGAATTGGCTACACGATCCCTAATCTTGAGGATCTGTCCTTCTTTTGTTGTGAAGGGATCACTAATTTTGAGATCTGCAGTCCAAAACTTGAAAGATATACTGTTGTTGATTCTCTGTTTGGAAGGAAGCTTGATGATTCCAGATGTTTTACGCGTTATTTGGAAATAATTAAGACCCTTAGCTTGAATGCCACTTTGGTTCCGGTGCCGGTGAGAAATGAGAATCTCTACTTTCGCATTCTCTTCCTTTATGCAAATGGATTGATTAGTACTTAGTAGGAAGGATTGACAGAGTTCTTTCAATGCTCATATATATTTATTTTTTTGAAGTGTAAAAATGCAGAAATAGCCAGAGTGACATTACCAACCGCAATGAATTTGAAAGTGATTGGTCTGTATCAGTTAAATGTTTCATGTCCAGAGCAGCTTGCCTTTGCTTTGCAGTTGCTTCAGAATTCCCCCACCCTATGTGNACAATTAGCAAATGCCCATTGTTCTGCTTTCACCATTCTTTTTGGCAATTGCTAGTAGTATAAAGTTTCATGCTCCATCAAGATTGCTAGAAATGGTTTTTGTTCTTCAGTCTTGAATCACAATTTCTTGTTTTAAGGTGGTTTCTTGAGGATGGAATATCTGTAAACTGCAGAAGTTGATTTTTTTTTTTAATGGAAGCATTTTCATGTTTTTGTGTGATCTGATGCTTTCAAGTCTGAATCAATAATTGTGTAGGTTATGATTGAACCAACATTATGTAGTGTACTGGATTATTGTAGAGCACATGTGCTTGGTGTACTGTAATCTACATTAATGGCTGCTAAGCATATGATTAAGTGTATAAAGATCAGCATATGATTTGGTAATATTAACTTATACCCCTTTTGAATCTCAAGTATTACTTAAGTTACATTTATGCAATAACGCGCTTAGAAAATTATCTGTCCTTATTAAATAGGGACCAAGATTTGATTGTATTAGTCTTATCTTGTGGGATATCTTTAAGAAAGTTGTTTGTCTGTCTTGAAAGAAGAAAGGCCGATCAAAATTCGGTGAGATTAATCTTATTTCGTGGAATGTCAATACCTAGTGTAGTATGAAAAAAAGAAAAAGAAAAAGAAAGTATTACATAGATTTTTAATTCCGAGACCCCGCCCGCTTCTACCCTTGAAATTTGGTGGAGTCGTGGAGAAAGTTAATTGTAAAATGTGTATTAACTAGTCCACGGATCCTCATAAGTCATAATAAAACCAATTCCATACCTCCACTTTTTGTTCTTCGTAAGAATCAAATTCTGTACTCCCAAATTTTAATCTCATCAAATGTTAAGTAAATTCAAGTGTAAATGCTGACTGGATCCAGTTTCAGTAAATTTATACAAACCTTAGTATCTATGAACATGCAAATGTTTACAGAATCATCAGCATAATATCCGCAATGAGGATTTGATAATAGTATTTAATAATAATAATAATAATCTTGTGATTATAAAATTATTATGAATTAATATTTGGTATACTGATTTATATAAGTTTATATGTTATCATTAACTAATATATAACTAACATGGTTAGTGTGGTGATTTAACACTTCGTCTCTTCTTAGGCATGAGGTTAGGGTACAATCTTTACCTATGTGAATGGAAGCATACTTTTTTTTTTTTTTTTGGAAAAAAATACATATATTGCCACATATTTAAAATTTTCATATATTTTTAGGAAATCATTTTTTTAATGTTATTGCATATAAAAGTATTATATTTTTGTTAAAAAGAATATTACATATTTACATATCTACGTCAAACAGTTTCAATGCTTTTTTTTTTTTTCTTTTTTTTTTCCTTTTTTTTTCAATTTTGGCATTAAGCAACTGTAATTCTTTTTGTTATTGTTTTTTTTTTTAAATTTTAAAATCATATGGGACAGTCACATAGGTAGGACGGCAATTTTGTTGGATCATGAAGTATGTATCATTTTAATTACAATTCAGTTTATTTTGACAATATTATTATATTTTCTAGTTTCATTTTCTCTCCACACTAGTTTCATTATCACAATACTAAAGTATCATTTTAATTTTATTATAGTTTCATTTGATTATATACATTATTGCTTAAGCTCTATTTTTTTTTTCTCATTTTCACCCACACTAGTTTAATTATAATAATGTTGAAGTATTATTTTAATTGCACTTCAGGTCATTTGACAATATATGTTATTGTATGACTTGTTCGCGCACACTAGTTTCATTATAGCAATACTAAAATATCATTTTAATTATACTATAATTTCATTTGGTAATAATGTGCTTTGTTTTTTAGTTTCATTTTCTACACACTAGTTTTATTATAGTAACATTAAAGTATCATTTTAATTCTACTACAATATCATTCGACGATCATGGTCCACATAGCAGTGTGTGGACCATGGTCCAGTTTATAACACCTCTAGGTAGCAATGAGTTTGCTAGATGGGCCTTATGGGCTCCTCTTATAGTCATGCTGGGAACAAACAGGCCCATTTAGCTCTAGAGGTTGTTAATTCTTGGACTAATCTTGCCCAATTATTGAAATAGCAACCCAATGTGAAGTGTTGAGTAAATTATATCATGGACGTAAATCTTGATTTACATTGCAAGGTGGATCACTAATATATGTTTATTTTTAGTGTGTTACTTTCATTGTTTTTTTTTTTTTTTTGAGAAGTAACGAGTTAATTCATTAAAGCACAACGTGAAATGTTACAACAAGATTCGGTGGAATAGTAAATAATTCCAATACAATCTGACATAGAAACAACTTTCCTAGCTATGCTACGGAGAACTTGGTTCGCAGATTGTTCAGCAAATCGAAAGCTGATATAGACCTGACCAATCATAAATATGACTAACTTTGATTGACAGGTCTTGCACATCATCTGGATCTTCATCTCAATTTTCTTGCTCGTTGACAATATTCCAATCTGACAAATCAATTTCGGTCTTGCATAAGGTTTGACCGATTTATCAGATGAAAGCCTCCCAATCGAGTAAAGAGGCGCTTTTTCATTGTCATCTTCATCGTCCAGAATGAGGTTAACTATTGTCATGACCATAGTAATCGATTCACGCTTACAAAACAAGCTCGTTAAAACACGAGAGGAAATAACTCGTTAACACACGAGAGGAAATAACTCGTTAACACACGAGAGAAAGAAAGCTCGTCAAAAGTACGAGATGGTACAAAATACAACTGCAAAAGGATAACAAAACAATAACAAAAGACAATAACAAAAGACAAAACCACAACCACCTAAACCTAAGGCACACGTTACACACCCCAAACAAACTTTCCCAAAACCCAAACCCACTACACGGACACACAAATCAAAGCAACCTTTTCCAACCCCCAAGAAAAAGTAATCCCCAACTCCAATAAGATATAAAATATTATTTTAGCTTTTTGAGATGAGGGATAAGAAGTGACCGGAGAAGGGCAATGGCAGTGGCCGGAGAAGGGCAGTGTTCCAGAGAATGGCGGAGGCGGAAGGGGAGCCCAGGGAGGGGAAGGTAAGTAGGCAGCAGCGGCGGTAGTGGAGAGCGAGGAGGGATGGAGCGGGCGGAGCAGCTACGGTTGGGAAGTTTCTGCGGCAATGGGAGGCAAAGAGGTTGCTGCTATGGTGGAAGACGGAGGAATTGCAGCGGTGGTGGACGACTAAGATGCGGTGGGGGTGGAAAATAGCAGTGACGAAGCGGAGAGGAGGACGGGAAGAGGAGGACGATAGTCTGACAAGGAGGAAGGGGCGGTCGCCGCCGCCGTTAAACAAGCGGAGGCGGCGACCGCCGGAAATAGGGGAAGAAGACCAGAGAAGGAGAAGCTATGGGGGAGAAAAACTAGAGAGAAAACGGAAGAAAGTTGTGTTACTTTCATTGTTAGTGATCCACTTTACAATATCGACCTTAGACCAACGTATAAAGATTGAAAATGTTGGAGTTCGAGTTTTGTAAATAAAAATGTTTATACTTTTCTAATTTAAAATTTGATAATAATTTAACTAATTAATTAAAATTAATATGTTAGTACTCAAACAAAAATTAAAATTAATACGATTACACAAATTCTTCCAAAAATTATATCAAAAAAATTACAAAAATAAAAAATATTCTTTTTTGTTTTTATATTTTTGTGAAATAACAATTTTAATCTCTTAATTATTATAACAATAATATTATTGATCATCTAATTTTTTTTAATAAAATAGTGAATGTAGTTACTCACCCATAGATATTATAAAGCCAATCACCTTTGTATTGCACTTTTTGGAGTCTATCATAGTTAATATATGAACACTGTACTGAAATACAAAGAATTAATATTGTCCTTACCTAAGAACGAATCATGATTTCATATTTGAAAAAGTCATTTTATGCCACTAAACAACAAGATCATTAGCTACAATTAAATCATTTAAATCGGCGATGGTCGTGGTTGGAGAGATTGACCAAAAGTGGGTGACATCAGACATGTGCTGAATCCGAAATACACGCCGAAAGCGAGAGATCCAACGTACGTGTTCACCAAATGTTCATTCACCTTAATCATGCTCTCATGTTTTCTCTATGCACTTCTCACTTTTCCTTTGCCATCCCAAGCTTCCTTTCTTTTAACTCAATTCTTCATCCTTCCACCACCTTTTTTTTTTTTTTTTTTAAATAAATAGATTAAGTAACCTTGTGGTCTAGTGGCATTCAGTTACACTCTCATATGAAAGGAGTGGGTTCGCCTCTCGGTAGAGGCAATGATGACTCTTTGTGCTTGAATAGATACTAATTGTAACTGTGTCAATATCCTACATTGTTGTTGGAGTAAAATTTTAGGGTGATGATGGATGAAACTAATATAATTGAGCTAACCTCGTGGGCACCATCATTTTAATCATTCTCTTAGGCGTGAATGAGATGATGCATATCTCTTTCAGTTTAATAACATATTTTGGATTTGAAATGTGAAATGCAATTATCTTAAAACCTATGATAAAGCGTTTTGTCAGCCTTGAAGTCTTGGCATGATTAGCACGAACGTGATTAGTCCTGATGTGTATTGTCAGTCCACTAGCTGAGGAGTGTGGTCGGACCAAAAATAATAATTTCCTTCTATGTCACCATAACATTCATAATAAGTTTAAACTCCAAATTTGAGTGCACTTCACATTTAGTGTCCCAGAGATCGGTGGAAAAGATAAATAACGAAATGTGTGCTTCACCTGAGTTACAAAATACAGAATCCCAAATACTTATTCACTAATAGATCCAACCACAAAATCCATATTGCCATACACACACATATATACACATTTCTCTCTCCTGTTTTCTGTTTGAGATAGACAAAGTAGCCCACAGAGTTATGGTGCCATAAAATAACATGCCATGTTCCAATCTGCTCGTGTGTGTGCGCTTTTGGAGTTACATACTTTTCAACTACAGTACCTAGTTTTCTCTCTCTCTCTCTCAAAATAATTGGTTCGCAAAGGTAAAGACACAACACCAAAACACTATTTATACTTAGCACAACATTCTTCAGTTTTAAACAAAACGTACTGTCTATAAATTGATGATGAATGCACAGCAAAATCTTGGGTCAACAACAAAACACATGAATTTGTATGTGTATAGATTCCATGAATGAGATCAGATACATGTATAGGGGAGGATGAAATGAGAATAAGCTCTTAGCTTCCTGTAATGTGAGGGCTGATCTCAGCCGTCCATAATGGTTTATCTGTTGAGAGTTTTAATTTTAAAAAAGAGTACTAGATCAATTTAATAATTATTAAACGAGCGTGATTCATTTTATAATTATATTTTTGCAAACTTAAAAATTTTAATAGTAGTAAGATCCTAAAATTTAATTTCTTAAAGATGATAGGTGTGGATGTGTCCACACTTGTTATAAGTGTCATTACTTGAACCTTCGTCTTCTCCTTCTTATCCATGTAGTATCTGTTCATAGATACTTTCTTAACCTATTAAAGCACAAAGAGTCAACAGTTGTCTCCACTAGACCACAAGGTCTTTGGCATATATATATATATAT